>ML098791.1:449-27561 GCA_003697995.1 Taxidea taxus jeffersonii | reverse complement strand
AGGAGCCCGATGTGGGACTCGATCCCAGGACGCTGGGATCATGACCTGAGCCGAAGGCAGCCGCTTAACCAACTGAGCCACCCAGGCGTCCCGGGAATTATGTCAATTTTTAAATTGCCATTCAGTTTTACTTAATAGTATAGGACTGGTTAGATTTTTCTATTTCTTCTTTTTTTCCATTTTGGTAAGTTGTGTTTTTTATAAATTCATGGATTTAATCTAAATTTTAAATTTATTAGAATAACATTGTTCTTATTATTCTTTTATTATATTTTTTAAATCTGTAGAATATGTGCTGTTCTTCTTTCTTATATCCTTGGGATTTATATTGTGTCTTCTCTTTTTTTCTTGGACAATTTTTTGATTTTATTAGTATTTACATGCAATTAACTTTTGTGTGTTTCTTTTTTGTTTCATTTCTTTTTTATTATTTTCTATTCTTAATTATTTCTTGTTTTAAGAATTGTGTGGATTTGTTTTCCCCCCAAAACTTATTTTCAGGCAAACTTAAGATTATTGATATTTTTCAGTCTTTCTTATTTTCTCATATATGCATTTAAAGCCATAGAATTTTTTATTAAGCACAGATAGCTGCCTCCCACGGGTTTCCATTTATTGTGTTTTCATTATCATTCAGTTAAAGGTAATGCTAAATTTGATTGTAATTTCTGTTTTTACTCATGAATTATTGCTTAATTTCAAAACACTTTGAGATTTTTGTTGTTGTTATCATTTGTCATTATTAGGTTTATTTGTCATCCGAGAATATATTCTGAATTATTTTAATATTTTAAAAATTTGTTGCTACTTGGTTAAAAGACTGAGTAAAAGGTTGTTTTAGCAAATGTCCTGTTTGCATTTGAAAAAAATGTATATTCTCCAATTGTAGTTTGTTTTGCTCTATATATGTAAATTAGGTCAACTTTGTTAGTCTTATTGTTTAATCTTTAATACTTATGCTGATTTTTTTCTAATTATCCTATCAATTATTTAGAGAGGTATATTTACATGTTCCACCATAACTTTAGATTTCTCTAATTTTCCTTTTATGTCTGATATTTTTTGTATTGTATATTTTGAAGCAATGTTAGTAGAAGGATACAGACTTACAATTTTAGTACCTTCCTATAAGATTGACAATTTTATCTTCATAAAATATATCTCTATCTCTAGTAATATTTCTTGGCTTATGGCTTATTTTGACTTTCAATCTTTCTGTGTCCTTAAATTTATGTTGTGTCCCTTTAAGCAGCATTTGATTTATTACTTCTATCAAGTGTGATTTGAAGTGTTCAGTCTGTTTATATTAACTCTGATTATTGATCTGTGTGTATGTCTTTCATCTTACTATTTGTTTTCTATCTGACCCTCCTATTCTAGGTTCCTACTGCTTAAACTGGACTACAAAGCCTTGATAAAGGCAACTTGTGGATCCCCTTAAACTTGTGTTCAAAATTAAATGCACGTGTGTGTGTAGGGGTGGATGAATCCATTTATTCAAGGTGTATGTATGTGCTAAGGAGAGAGTCTATAGTTCTCATTAGTTTAGGAAGGGAATTTATGATATAAAAAATAGTGAGGGTCACACTCACTATTTTGTTCCAATGCATGGACTCTTACCAAGTATCCTGAGGCTATCATGGGTAAATTTTTTATATCCTTACTGCTATTTTTCTGACTGTGCAATTAGTTACCAAGAAACTTCTGTTATTCTTTCTCACTATGATTGTGGATTTTCCTACTCATCCTTTTATTTTGGTTTTTATTTTCGCTTTATGTCTTTAGGTGCATATAAATTAGGTATCATAATACAATCCTGGTGGATTGTATTTTTTTCTTTATTTTTCTTTATTAAATATCCTTCTTTATAAGTCCCCATTACCTTAAATTCTATCTTGGTTGATATTTAAAAAGCAACAATAGCTTTTTTATAAACACAATTTGCATAATATACCTTTTTAAATTAAGTTTTAATTCCAATATAGTTAACATACAGTGTTACATTAGTTTCAGGTATACAATATAGTGAATCAACAATTCTATACATTACTCACTGCTCATAATGATAAGTGTACTCTTTAACCTCATCACCTATTTCACCCATCCTCCTGCCCATCTTCCCTCTTGTAACCATCAGTTTGTTCCCTATAGTTAAGAACCTCTTTCTTGACAAGTATCATATGATTGCTTTGCCTCTCTCTTTTTTCCTTTGTTTATTTGTTTGGTTTCTTAAATTCCACATATGAGTGAAATCATATGATATTTGTCTTTCTCTGACTGACTTACTTTGGTTAGCATTGTACTCTCTGGATCCATTCATGACCTTGCAAATGGCAGTATGTCATTATTTTCTATGGCTGAGTAATATTCCATTATATACATATACCTCATCTTCTTTATCCATTCATCAGTCAATAGCATTTGGGCTATTTCCATAATTTGGCTATTGTAGATAATGCTGCTATGTGCTTTGGGGTGCATGTATCCCCTTGAATTAGCATTTTTGTATTCTTTGGGTACATACCTAGTAGTACAATTGTTGGATCGTAGGGTAGTTCTATTTTTAACTTTCTCAGGAAACTCCATACTGTTTTCCAGAGTGGCTGCACCAGCTTGCATTCCCACCAACAGTACAAGAGGGTTCCATTTCCCTTTCATCATGTCCTCACCAATATCTGTTCTTCCTTGTATTGTTGATTTTAGCCATTCTAACAAGTGTGAGGTGATCGTTCATTGTGGCTTTGATTTACATTTCCCTGATGATAAGTGTTGTTGAATATCTTTTCATGTGTTTGTGGGCCCCTGGATGTCTTCTTTGGGGAAATTTCTATTCATGTTTTCTCCCCATTTTCTAATTGGATTATTCATTTTTAGGGTATTGAGTTGTAGAGTTCCTTTTTTTTTATTATTTGACAGAGAGAGAGCGAGTGAGAAAGGAAACACAAGCAGGGCAAATGAGAGAGGGAGAAGCAGGCTTCCCACAGAGCAGGAAGCCTGAGTGGGGTTCAATCCCAGGACCCTGGGGTCATGACCTGAGCAGAAGGCAGACGCTTAACAAATGAGCCTCCCATTCTGTAGGTCGGCTTTTAGTTTTGTTTTTTCCTTCACTGTGCATAAGCTTCTTATTTTGATGAAGTCCCAATGTTTATTTTTGCTTTTGTTTTCCTTACCTCAGGAAACATATCTAGAAAGAAGCTGCTATGTCCAATATCAAAGAGGTTACTGCCTTTGTTCTCCTCTAGGATCTTGATGGTTTCCTGTGTCACATTTACATCTTGCATCCATTTTCAATTTATTCTGGTGTATGGCAGAAGAAAGTGGAAAGTTGTTCAATTTCATTCATTTGCATGTAGCTGTCCATTTTTCCCAACACCATTTGTTGATGGGACTGTCTTTTTTCCATTGCATATTCTTCCTCCTTTGTCAAAGATTAATTGACCATATAGTTGTGACTTCAGTTCTGGGTTTTCTGTTCTGTTCTATTGATCAGTGTGTCTATTTTTGCCAGTACCATACTGTTTTGATCAGTACAGCTTTGTGATATAACTTGAAGTCTGGAATTGTGATGCCTCCAGCTTTGCTTTTCTTTTTCAAGGTAACTTTGGCTATTCGGGGTACTTTTGGGTTCCATACAAATTTTAGGATTGTTTGTTGGTGTTGATATGTTGATAGGGATTGTGTTAAATATGTAAATTGCTTTGGGTGGTATAGATAGTTTAACATTTGTTCTTCCTTCTTCCAATCCATGAGCATGGAATGTCTTTCCATTTCTTTGGGTCTTTTTCAATTTCTTTCATCAGTGTTTTATAGTTTTCAGAACACAGTTCTTTCACCCCTTTGGTTAGGTTTATTACTAGGTATCTTATTGTTTTTGGTGCAATTGTAAATGGGATTGATTCCCTTAATTTCTCTTTCTGCTGCTTCATTATTAGTGTGTAGAAATTCAACAGATTTCTGTACATTGATTTTATATCCTGCAGCTTTACTGAATCTGTTGATAAGTTCTAGCAGTTTTTTGGTGGAGTCTTTTGGGTTTTCTATATAGAGTATCATGTCATCTGGAAATAGTGGAAGTTTTACTTCTTCCTTGCTGATTTGAATGCCTTTTATTTCTCGTTATATTCTGATTACTGTGGCTAGGACTTCCAGCACTATGTTAAAAAGAACAGCGATGAGAGTGGACATACCTGTCTTGTTCCTGACTATAGAGGAAAAGCTCTCAGTTTTTGCCCATTGAGGATGATATTAACTGTGGGTTTTTCATATATGGCCTTTTTTATGTTGAGGTATGCTCCCTCTAAACCTACTTAGTTGAGGGTTACTTCATGAATAGATGTTGTACTTTGTCAAATGCTTTTTCTGCATTATGAATATTGTTATTATTACCATTATTTTCTGCATATTCCAACATAATGTAATGATATATAGTCAGAATTGTTTTGATTGCAATAAGATTGGAACTGTAGAATAAAATAAAATATAAGAACCTGACATTGAGGTACATAACAACAAAAATTTTGCCTTCAATTACACATCCATTCCAAAAATCACCAGTGGTGAGTTTCTTTAGGTCTCTTTGTATTTGTATATGCACACTTCTCTATATATTTATACACCTAACTTTCTTGATTATTAGATTGCAGCATCAGCAACATATACCATTGATTCAGAAACACTTTTTTTGAGGAAAAAATAAAACCATCACATATAATCTACATACATATTTTATGTTTTCTGATATGAAAAATGTTGAATGATTTAAAAAAAAAACAGATACTAACAATAGAATAAGACAATTTAGGTCATGTGATATATGCATTGCTAGGATCTCTGACATTTTGAGGTATTTCCTTGCAGTCTTTTTAAAAATTTTTTAAAAGATTATTTATTTATTTATTTGACAGACAGAGATCACAAGTAGGCAGAGAGGCAGGCAGAGAGAGAGAGAGAGAGGAGGAAGCAGGCTCCCTGCAGAGCAGAGAGCCTGATGTGGGGCTCTATCCTAGGACCCTAGGATCATGATCCGAGCCAAAGGAAGAGGCTTTAACCCACTGAGCCACCCAGGTGCCCCTCCTTGCAGTCTTTTTCTAGGCATATTTGTACTTACCATAGACTAAATGTGTCCCCCTGCCAAATTAATATTTTGAAAGTTAATCCCCACCTTGGTAGTAATTAGAGGTTGGGCCTTTGCGAAGTGATTAGGTCCTGAGGGTGGACCTCTTCTGAATGGGATTGGTGCCCCTATAAAGGAGGCTCCTGCATGCTCCCTTGCTCTTTATGTGATATGAAAAGTAAGGAGACTTGAAACATGAAATGGACCCTCTCTGGATGTCAAATCAAGAAGCCAGGGCCTTATCTTAGGCTTCCCAGCGTCCGGTACTACGAGAAATGATTTTCTGTTATTTAAGCCACCCAGTCTATGGTACTTTTGTTATTGTAGCCCAAACGAACTAATAATTGTATTTCTACTGCACTACCATGGTTCTCCAGTGTTATTCCACATCAGATTCTCTCAGAGGAGCATGATAATAATGTATGTTTTGGGGTCCAGTTAAGAAGTATGTTTAAATCATGGAATATAGTAAGGGGTGCTAAAGTCTACATTGTTAGCAAGAGAGAGAGAAAATTCTAAAGCAGGCAGTCTATGTGACACATTTAATTTGCAAATCAAATTAAATTTTATTCATGTTTTAATTTGGCATGCCACCCGGACCCTACTAGGCTCCTTAGGAAATGCAAGTTGGCCTCTAGAGAAATAAAATTACTTACTTGCTGTTCTTTAGTTAAGAGTTAGAACTGGATCAAGGACAAGGATCTCCACAGAGTCATAATGTGCATAGTCAACATTTATTCAACATTTACAATGTGTCAAATATTACAAGAGGCAATAGGAATATAAGGTTGATTAAGAAACTCTACTTGCTAAGAATGACACAATTTTGCAGAGGATTAATTGATAACATTTTTATGGATTTTTTAATCTTATAGAATATTTTAAACTCCTTCATGTAGGGACAAGATCAGGTTTTGGGGGTGTTACTCTGTTTTGATGTAAGAAGGTGAAAATGCGGGGCACCTGGGTGGCTCAGTGGGTTAAGCCTCTACATTCGCCTCAGGTCATGATCTCAGGGTCCTGGGATCGAGCCCCATATCGGGCTCTCTGCTCAGCAGGGAGCCTGCTTCCCCCCCTCTCTCTGCCTGCCTCTATGCCTACTTGTGATCTCTGTCTAATAAATAAATAAAATCTTTAAAAAAAGAAGGTGAAAAGGTCTGTAACTTATATACTTCATGTATGCCTGTTGCCCTAGTGCATGGATCTGCCCAGAAGTCAACTGTGGCAAGAACATGGGAGGCATAAAAAGCCAATGTTGTGTTATTCTTGAAATTTCCACTACTAAAATATATAGAAAACCAACACAGTCTTTATTATAATTAAGATAATAAATGACTGGCTCCAATTGTTTAAGCTATCATTTTATTTGATTCATCATTTACTTTATTAATGAAGTCTCATATTCATGTGTTGATCCAACACTCTCCATCCAAATAGAATCATGTCTGAGTCTCTGGAGAGCAGAGGACTCATAAGTAAAATAGAAAAGGCCTATTTTTACTAAGATCTTGACTAAGATATTTAATTACTGAGGCACATTTGTGTGGTACCCACCTTCATAAGTATGACAATGATCTCATAGAAATCAGTGGGATTTTGTCACCTTGAAGACCCCAACATCAACCACTCTCAGCAGATGGAAAAAGATGAAGGAGAGGTGACAGTAGAGTCTAAAAGACATGGCAGAATCCAGGGGAGGGTGGCACCCACTTTTCAGCTACCTGAACTTGTTCCTGGGCACAGGCTAGATATCTCTCTGCCCTCCCTGAGTATCTCTGGGGTTTGTAGTCCTGAAAAGGCAAGCACATGGGGTAGGGTCCAAGCCAACACAGTTCACACATTCCGTACCTCATCTGATTTACTCAGCAGCTCTGGGAGGCAAATAGTACTTCCTTTTTTCACAGGTGACAAGGGTGACCCTTTAATGTAATGTTATGGTAATAAGTACTGGAGTTATATTGCTAAGTAAGAAATTCTTAAAAATAACTTGAAATGCACTTTTTAAATTCTTTCACCATGTTTTTATTAAATGGCACTAAAAAAGCTGATTGACACATTATTTTAACTATTTTTATTATATTTAAGAATACAAGTAATATATACAAATTCTTGGAAAGTATGAAAGAGAAAAAATTTTAAATCATCTATAAGCATGACATATAAAGATAAACAGCCCCATTTTAGTAGATATATTTAAGACTGTTCATATATATAATACATACTTTAAAAATAAGCAGCAATAAATTTACACATTGCTCTGTAACTTTTTCATTTTAAAATCCATAATG
The DNA here is from genome assembly GCA_003697995.1 of Taxidea taxus jeffersonii. NCBI lineage: Eukaryota > Metazoa > Chordata > Mammalia > Carnivora > Mustelidae > Taxidea > Taxidea taxus. The sequence continues at coordinate 20,160 of ML098791.1, read as the reverse complement.
AGGGGCACCTGGGTTGCTCAGTTGTTAAGTGCCTGTCTTTGGCTCAGGTCATGATCTGATTAAGCTCCTCTTTGGGCTCCCTGCTCTGCGGGAGGCCTACCTCTCCCTCTCCCTCTGCTTGTGTTCCCTCTCTTTCTGTGTCTCTGTCAAATAAATAAATAAATAAAATCTTAAATAAAATAAAATCAATAATGAATGGTACACCTGAAACAAATGTAATATTGTGTGTCACCTATACTCAAATAAATAAATATTGACCATCTTTCTATTCAAATGTGTGAAACACCTCTGCTGACAAAGACTTGTTGATTTACTCAGAATGCAATATTCAAATAGAAGCTGGCAATACTAAAAGCTTTGAAGTAATTGAATCAGCAAAATTATATCAAGAAAAGGTGAAGAAACAGAAAACAATACTTGAAAAGTATTAACTCCAGAGTAAACCTTAGTTTTTAAGGCATAAAGAAAAACTCATCATGGTGGTGATGCTGAGAGTAGTCTCCATTAAGGCCATGTGGACTCTACCTTAACTTTGTTTACCTGAGTTTAACTCTCTCATCCATTCCGTGAACCATTCCATGTCATCTGCATCTACATCTATCATGTTGATGTTATTGACAGGACTATTGGGCACCCCTCTTCTAAAACCCGGGGAAAGTGGAGCCCAACTCCATTATTGCCTTCAGGCTCTTTGCCTTTATTCTCTCCCATGGGGTGGGGGTGGGGGGGGCTTCCTTTCCATTCTGCAGAGAGACCCGTTTCTCCTCCTTTTTCCCTTTCCTTTTCTTTCCTGGAGGACGTTTTCCATGTTGAAATCCCTCCCCAGACCCGTCCGCTTATTTTCTTTAGATTCCATTACTCCTAGGATACAAAAGGCAAACGAAAGGATCTGAATGGTTGGTGGAAAGATTAGGACCCAGGACAGAGGCCCTACTATGTGCCCTTCAAGATTCTGTATCAGGAGGGTTTTTTTTTTTTTTAATTCTATTTTTCCCACCTGAGAGGACTCTTGCGCCCTCTAGTGGGCATCCAGTCACAGCCCCTCCTCCACTCACCCCCCTCCCCGCTCGCTCCTCTTTCCTCCCTCCTCTGAAGCTCACCATCTTTCCTGTAGATACCTTCCCCAGGACTTATTGCAGGCACCAAAAAGGAAGACCAGGAGGGGAGCCCTAGAAAGGGTATGTTCCCATCTCCACCACTGTTCCTCGCACCGACCTGAGCCTATCCTTGTAGTCTCCTCCCCCTTTCACGTACGCATTCTTGCTGGGAGGCGTGCAGCCCTGACCCGCTGACCTGCAGAGGAACAGGGTGGGAGGATCCCTGGCAGCTGCAGCCAAGAGCTCCTGCAGACCTTCCACCCACCCCTCACTTCCCAGCACCTTATGTCCCAGCTTTGTCATTCCTTTATATTCCTTCTTTCTACAAAGCCACCCTCTGCCTCCAGTATTCCTGGTCTTTTAAATACCCACAACAGTGGAAGAGGGTATAATACTTAAAACAGAACTTTTACCTTCTGTATCTCTCTATTGCCTTCTGCTCTGATTCATTTCTACACCTCTATTACCAAAATGTTTTGCACCGAAAGGGCATGGGACACAGGGAGCGGGGCTTGTGTAAGTTGAAAGCTTTCCAGAGTGTACCCGTGTATCCATATTCATACACTGCTTGCCCCCCAGGACAACCCACAGTGGACTTTGGGTAAGAAGGGAGTGTCAAGAACGAAGACTGTCCCACTTAGTGGTTCTGCATTCAGCTTCCAACCATCCTGGTGCCAGAGTTAGCCTAGCCAGCTCAAGTCAGAACACAAATCCAGGGCGTTCCTGGACAATTGTTTTGCCCCCATTCATTGACTTGAAGTTTTTCCTCCTCTGCAACAGGAGTCATTACTCAGGATACAAAGCAAGAAAAGGACTTGGGCCTAGATAGACTCCAGTCATGTGACAGCCACGTCACAGTGGGGTATAGACTTCCAGTCCTCCCTTCCACTCAGGAAGGGCAGTGGGAAACCTTCATCCCCTCCTCCTCCTGTCACACTGGATCTGGAATGTCTCTTTTTCCACTTCGGCATTTCAGGAGGCCAGGTAGAGTCTTTGGCTTTCTCTAATCATCAGCAAGAGGCAGCATTTCTTTTGGAGTCATTGTCCATTTGCAATTCTTGTGGAATTAGCCCTTTCCTTGTTTCTTCTGCTCTCCAACCAGTTCCTTCTCCTGAACTCCTCTCACTCTTGTCGTTATTTTTCTCCTGAGGCCCTTGCTTGCACCTAAATGGACATAAAGTTAGGTATCAGGAATGGAGGCTGGGAGTGGAAAGTGGAACATTAACTTTCTTCCGTTTACTTTTCTGTTCCATTTTTTTAGATTTAAAATTCTTTGTTTTTTTACATTATAGAAATACAATAGTTACATTTTGGGTGAGGAAGAGAATGAGTATCCCAAGATTTCTTTTCGTAGGAGTGCCTTGTTATTTGAGTAAATTAACTTATAACCAATAGAAAATATTTTGCATCAGCTACAAATGAAAGAGCTAATTGTTCACAATGTTTAAGACAGTATGACTCTTTGGGGAGAAAAGTAATTTAGAATTAAAAAAATAAATTTTTATTAAATAGGAAATCCTTTATAACTTGGTCATGTTTGTATTTGTCAATTAGAAAATGTTCTAATAATGCTTCCTAAATATTTTTTTGAAAATACAGACTAATTAGTTTGACAATTTTAAACCTAAATTTTTCAAAAACAGATCAACATTGTACATGTTCAGTAAATTAATGTCTATAGAGCTTAAGTGTCTTTTTTTGTCCTGTTTTAGATAAATGATCTAATGTTTCCACTTCTGAGAGTTTTTAAAAAATATTTTATTTATTTATTTGAGAGAGAGAGTGAGTGAGAGAGAGCACAAGCAGGGGGAGCAGCAGAATCAGGCTCCCTCCTTAGCAGAGAGCCTGATGCAGGGCACCATCCCAGGATCCTAAGATCATGACCCAAGCTGAAGGCAGACACTTAACAGACTGAGCCACCCGGGCACCCTTTCACTTACAAGAGTTTTTAATCTTCATAAATAATTGTTTCAGTTATGTTCTCTTAGAAGGATGAAGCCTGCTAGGCATCTCACCTGTGGCCTCTGTATCTGCAGGGAACTCTAACCTAGCCTTGCTGGAGGGTTGCTGCCTGCCATTCCATCCCCACCATGGTGGCACCTCAACCAGGCTTAGGCCAGTGTTTAAACAACTCTTAACCACTAATCATATAAAATTATTTTCTTAAGAGGGGGAGCATGCAGAGGGAGAGGGAGAAAGAAAATCTTTAAGCAGGCTCCATACCCAATACAGAACCCATTGGAGGATTGATCTCACAACCCTAAGGTCATGACCTGAGCCAAAATCAAGAGTCATCAAGAGTCAGAGGCTTAACCTACTGAGCTACCCAGGTGTCCCCCATTCACTGACTGTATCAATTAACCTAGACCAGGTGTTCTCAACCCAGGAAGTCTATGGATGGCCTAAAATTCTAAACAAGTTTGTGCATGTTTGGGGCTAGTGAGGTACATGAAATTTTGTGGGGAAAGTGTTGTACCTTAGGAACCCGAGAAAGCCTAATACATGAACAGGGTGACATTATGAGGAAGCTGAAACTATGAGGTAGAGCCAAGACACAGGAAGGGGAAGGGGATGTTAGAGAAAGGGAGAATGAGACAGCAGCTGAGACAAGTTAATGGCAGAGCACTATAATGTGCTGGTCCTGGTGCCTAGAGGTCCACTAGAAAGTGGCTGATGGTTCTCAGATTCCCTTAACATCATAGTGCTATTTACTGCCCCATAAATACTCACAATGGATCCTGCTTCAGCTGAGCTAGCCTAAGTATCTATTCCTTACAACCAATGAGACTAACTGAAACAATAGTTATCTGTAATAAAATGTTCTTTAAAAAAAGTCAACAAAATAACAGTAGTTGTCACTACCTGAAAACTGGTGAAAAGACATCAAAAAGTTATTGACCAAAGAAGACATCTATGTGAAGAACCAAGTATAAGTTTTTCAGACTCCCTAGTGGTCAAAATACACAATGAAAACTTCATTCTTATTCACCTGTCAAACTGAGGAATTTTTTAAAAAATCATATTATCTATTTTATATGAGGTTATTCACATGGACTGTCAGTACACTTGTAAATTGGTTCAATTACCTTGCAGGCCCTTTCGCAATATACATTTAAAATTCTTAAGATTTTTCAAACTTTTAGACGTAGCAATTTCAATTCTTGAAATTTTTCTTTAGGGAGTAACTATGATTTTGTGCAAAGATTTCAGTGATGGCTTGGCTTATGATAGAAAAAAATATATAGAGGAAACCTAAATATTAAGCAACAGAGGATTGACTTAATTACTATTAATTTTAACATGATGAAATACAATAAGAATAGGTTGAGTTATCTTAAAAATATGTATTTCATTGTTTTGTGTAATCCAGATAAACTGAAATGAATTTGGAAAATATGTAAGAATTATAGACATAAAATTTTTAAAAATCCATATTCTGATAAAACTTACATACTGATAAGATTACTTTGTTATGATTTCCCCCCCCAACATTGCAACTTATGTTAATATGCTATGAAATAGGGATCTAAATATTTCATAGGTAAATTTGACTAGGTGGGATATCACTTGATATGCTGACTTTAGAATCCAGCCAGATGCAACTCCATTGCACTAACACATCCAATCAGGGATGATAATTGAGAAGAAAAGTCTGGAAGAGACCTGTGGATTTGGGTTGACAATACCTAGTAAGCACCTAATTAATATTTACTGATAATAAGGGAACAAGATATATGTTTGAGAGTCATCAGATAAATGAAATTGAGTGTAGATTTTTGAGGGTTTTCCATCTATATGTATTTTTAATATAACTAAGATAATTTTATACACGTTGTTTTATAGCCTGCTTTTAAATAATAATATTTATTGTGTTTATTTGTAAAAGTAAAGAATTTTCACTGGAAAAAAAGTCAGGGAACTATAGATAAATGCTATTTGTCAAGCAGAGCCAGAAATAAAATATTTTCTTTTTCTCTTCATGTGTATTTCTAAAAGAATTGAGTCCCGGGGGGGGGGGGGGGCAGCACTTGGGTGGCTCAGTCCGTTAAGCGTCTGACTCTTGATCTCAGCCCAGGTCTTGATCTCAGGGTTGTAAGTTCAAGCCCTGTGCTGGGCTCCACACTGGGCATGGAGCCTACTTTAAAAAAAAAGAATTGAATGGTGAACTGGTAACTAAAACTATTTTATAATCTGCTTAAAATATATTATTGCTGGGTGCCTGGGTGGCTCAGTCATTAAGCGGCTGCCTTCAGCTCAGGTCATGATCCCAGGGTCCTGGGATCCAACCCTGAATCAGGCTGCCTGCTCAACGGGAGGCCTGCTTCTCCCTCTCCCACTCCCCCTGCTTATGTTCTCTCTCTCATTGTGTGTCTCTCTCTCTCAAATAAATAAATAAAATCTTTTAAAAAACTTTTAAAAATATATTATTGCTAACAATATTACTCTTCCTGGCAAAACATTATCTTAGAAAGAAAGGTTTCTCACCAGGTAAAATTTAGGAAAGATATTCCTCCCTTTCCTATGTATGACTAGTGTTACAGCTTGACTATCTCAAACTTAGATTGGAGAAGGCATAGTCAGAAAAATAAGAAGAGTCTCATTTTAATGCATACTAGTCACAAACAAGGCAAGAGAACCAAATACAAAGAATTCAACCATTGCAAGGACCTTAAAAAGGCAGTGGAGCTCTTAAATCAGATCCCACTCCACTACAGAAGTATATATATGAAATATGTGCTATGAAATAAGATTGCACTGTTTGCAGACTACTCTTTATTATAGAAGTTACACACCCCAACTGAGAAAATGTAAAAGAATCCGCAAAGAAGCATATACAAAGAGAGCACAAATCACCATAAGCCTACCAATCATCCAATCATAACCACTTTCAATATTTTGGTGTATATTGTTCCATAATATTTGCCATGCATACATACATATAAGTAGCTATAGCTACACACATATTACTTTTTAAAAATTAGATCCTCTGCAAGTTATATTTTGTAACCTGCCTTTTTCACATTATATATTTCACATTATATTATATATATATTTCACAATATATATTTCACATTATATGTTATAAAAACACTTCCATTTCAATAAACTATGGTTGACAAGGTATTTTATTTCTTCTGCATTTTTACAAAGGTTTCTCTCATTTTTCTGAATATTATTAATTAATACATAACTATTAAAGATAAAATTTAAATATATAAACACAACACTTAGAAAGTAAAAGTTACCTTTATATTAAATGCTCATTCTCAAATATATCCTGTGGGAATAGTTCAGTGTATATTCATTCACATTTCTACTATGATATAGAAACACAATAAGACCCCACAATAAGATGGCATTGGATATAATATGGTGGGCAATAGGGTATGGGGAAAGGCAGAAATGGAAGGATGACATTTAAGCCCCAGTGTAGAGTAAACAACTGTTACAAGGTGGCCTCAGAACTCAGTGGAGTCCCTGAGGGATTTGGGTTGTGCACCCAGCTAACCAAACAGGCTCACATCATTCATTCATCTCTCAATAACACAACCTGAAATTTTATAGGAATTAATTTTGTGGACTATGTTATGGTGCAATTTAATTATATGCTCATATTTTAAATGTCCCAAATAAATATATGTATGTTGTGACAGAAATGCAGTTCTACATATCTTAACTTTCAATTTGCCTTTTTTAATTTATATGTATGCATAATATAATGGTTACTTTCCATTTCCAAATGGTACATACCATTGGTGTAGTTTGAATTGTTTTAACAGAATCATGACGTTTGCCTTCTTTATCCCCTATCAAAATAATCTGGGAGAATCCTTGGCTCATGAGAATGTGCACACTCATGTGAGAATGTGCACGTGCACATGCTTGGATGCATATCTGCTGTTGCCTAGAACAATTCTCTCTCTGTGTTCCTTCATTGCTGCTTTTCACTTGGGGCTTCTCTTTGTATATCCAAGTCCAAGTCAAAGGACTGATGCTAGGAATTCAGATCTTTGAATTTTGGTGTGGTAAATCATTGTGACTACCATTAAATATTTTCTTAGGATGGGTACCTAAAAATGACTTTATAGGCTCAAATACTTAGCAATTGCTTAAGTAAGTCCTGTCCAGAATGTTGAGCAATTCAGATTCCATGACCTGGAAATAGGTGAGAAAATCCTTGGGGGTAAGTGCAGAACATGTAACAAAGTCCTTACACTGACCCTGCTTTCAGATGATAGCCACTGGAAATAGAATTAAACCCTCCTAAGGAGGAGCAAGAGGACTTCTACCCAGCAAGGCAGCATGAGACAGCCCAGGGTGATGATAAGGCCAGAGGGCCTAGGTTCAGTCCGACTGCTATTCTTTCCTGCCCACCCTCCATCTAGGTCCTGTCCACCCTCTGAGGCTCAGGTCAAGTTTTTTGTTTGTTTGTTTGTTTGGTTGTTTTTTTCATTTTTTGTTTTTGTTTTTGTTTTTCCCTGCTTGAGGCTTTCTCTATTTTGGGCTAACTGGTCCTTTACTTCTCTGAGTTCCTGTTGGCCTAACCATCCATTCCTTCCTTTAGATTTCTTGAAATAGCCTCGTGTGAAGGAGCCTTTTCAGGTATCTCAATTGATTCTACCTTTAGTGTGAACCCATAGGGAATGTGACCAACTCTCAGGATAGACTTAGAGAAGAGGCACAAGTGGGACTTGAATTTGGGCTCCAGGTCATTTGGGCAGGATATTCTAGGGTCTTAGGATCTAGAGTGTGGTCTAGAAGGAAATAAATGAAGGCTCCAAGTAAACACATCTTGCCTCACTGAGTCTTCACTACCTGGGGAAGAAGCCATCCAGAAGAGGGTCAGATGCTGACCCTCTAAAAGTGGGGCCTTAGGCTGAGGCCTTTTCTGCTCAGATATAAGGAGACAATGCCTTTGGGCATATTGTTTTAATTCTTTTAGTATAGGAAATGTATACATATGCATATATAATGGAAATGAACTATATAAAATAGAGGTGAAAATATCTTCCTTGTGGTTGGTTTGTTTGAGAGTATAAAATGAGATAATGGCAGTAAAGCATCTTTCCCTTTTCAGGACATTCTAAGGATTTCTGGAACTATTTTCATCAAGCTAAAGGAAAGCAGCTGCCATTCAGGATGTTTCAGTTTTCCTACGGAAATATATTGAAATGTTTTACCAATCACAAGCTTCTTTCTAAAGTTCTGAGAGCTTGCCTGTGCTCTCCTGTTTGGTAGGTAAGGCCAGTACAGGGAGAGTGACTTACTAAGGGTCACACAATCTAGGTCTGGCACTGGGACTAACATCTGTGACACCAGTATTCTGTTTGGCAGGTCCGAACCATTTTATCTTGGGTTTTCTGGTACTCACATACACACGCTTCCCAGAAGATAGAAAAAATGTGACAGAAGGGCAAGTGAAATACAAACAATATGGGGTGAAGGTTTTTTTCTTTCTACAAAATCTGTTGAGCTCTTTATTCTGCCTCACAAAGGGGCACTCGAACTTATACAAAATAAAAATACATGTATGTCTCCTGTTATCTTTTAAATGTTGCCTCTGAGAATTATGTAATTTGTATTGGCAATTTGTGACTTACAATAAAGACTGAAGTGAGGCTGAAAGGTAATCTGTATCTGTTAAGGATAATATGAGCCAGGTATCATTTAGAATTCCCAAAAGTCAGTTCTATGAGGTGTACCCTTATTATACCCTGGGAAATACCGCCATCAGGACTTGGAAGTGAAACATTATTTTCTTTTTAAAAAAGTTTTATAGCAGGGTGCCTGGGTAGCTCAGAGGGTTAAGCCTCTGCCTTCAGCTCAGGACCCTGGGACCGAATCCCATATCAGGCTCTGTGCTCAACAGGAGCCTGCTTCTTCCTCTCCCTCTGCCTGCCATTTCCTCTGTGCTCTCTCTGTCAAATAAATAAATAAAATCTTAAAAAAGAGTTTTGTATCATTTTCCCCAAATGAAATCCCAATATAATTATAATAATAGCTTGCACTTTTCTTTTTTATTTTTTAAAATTTTTTAAAAGAAATAGCTTGCATTTTTAGAACACTTACAGTAGGCCAGGAACTATTCTCAGGACTGTACGTGTGTTAAGTCATTTAACTAGAGTAATTTTATTTTTGTCTTTTCCGACTATAACAAAAATGTTACTTTTTTTTTAAAGAAAAGAATATACAAGTATTGAGAATAAAGTGAATACTAAATTTAAAAATGTCACTCCTGTCCCAGGCTCCTTTTTTTTTCTTAACACACCCCGCTGACAAACCTACCCTGTTCCACAACAGCCAGGGACCAGACTGCAGATGAAATGGAGTCTGGGGGAGGGGCGATGGATGTAGGAGTTCTGTCCGGTGAGCTGAAGGCACCGAGTGACAATTCTTAAATAGAAAAGTTTAGTAGCTCCAGAAAAAAAGATGCAGCCCCTCCCTAGTAGTCACAGAAAGACAAATAACATTTTGCCCTCCGGGATAGACAAACAATAACAAAGAATGACAAGCCAGATGTATCGGGGGGGTATAGGCGGGCCCACTTCTGCCGCGCTTTTGGTGGGAGTGGAGATTGGGGACCGGAGCTCACTGGTGACGTGCATCTCACGTGACCAGGAGTCGACGTGTGCAGAAGTCCTGCTAGTCTGGTCCTTGTTCCCGTCTGGGTACCAGGTTTCCTTTAGCAGTGCAGACGGTGGAGCCTGACGCCAGGGAAAAGAGGAGCCAACTTCTCGGAATTTTGCAGGTTGGTGTCAAAATAGGTACTGCTTGGGATTTCTAGGGTGGGAGTGGCCTAGGGCGGGAACTTGAGGGGAAGCCCTGGTCCAAACCATCCCTCCACCGCCCTCCTCCAAGTCAGCAGGGAATGATAACCCTTGGGAAAGGGACTAGGAGTCCCGGGAGAAGGACCAGGAGACCTGTGATTGTTTAAAAAATAATCATCCTCTGCCACTTCAGACCGCTTTCCCAAGACCTACCCTCCCCCCCGCCAACCCGCGCCTCAGTCTTAAAGATAGTTTGGAAATAATCTATTTTTCCTACACCCTGTCTGATAGGAAATTCGAGCTAACTTGCACTGTGGGGCGAGGGGAGAAGTGGGAGAAACAAAGTGGGGAAGTTTCCATAACCAAATACCTTAATGAGGAAAAAGGTACGAAGTGCGGGTTGGCCCACCAAGCGCTCGCCCCACCCCCCCCCTCCCCCCTTTCTCCAACCCTCCCTCTTCCCCTAGCGTTTCCCGTTTGTCCGCAGGTCTGCAGGTCTGTCGTCCGGAGCACTACACAAGGCTAGAAAGGGGAGGAAGAAACCGATCGTATCAGTACTGGTAGGTGAGGGGAATATTTTAAAGACCCCTGAGGTGGAGTGGAGCGAGGGTGGGACAGAGGTTGTGGGCCCCACTGTTCTACCCCACCCCCACCCCTATCCCCACCCCCGCGCCTGTTCTCCCTACCTATTCCGTTCTAGGAGGATCTTGGCGTTTTGCCTTGTGCGGAGAAATGGTTGGGGAGGGCCTTGAAAAAGGCTGGAGGGAGGGAGGAGAGAGAGGTAAGGAGGTGGAACGTGGAGGTTAGAACTTCAGGCTCAGGAAAGCCCTGATTGCCGATTAAGTCTCCCAAGTGGAAGATATTTAATTGTAGCTCTGAATCGAAGAAAGTAAATGCTGAGACTTCTGTCCAGAGCACTGGTTCATTCACCAAGCCTTTGACTTAGGGTCACCCTGCTTTCTAGAAGTAATTGTATTCAAAGAGGAATAAAGCAGGAAAAAAAAGGAAGAGGAAAGGACAGAAGGAAGAAAGAGAAATTCACAAGATGAAACCCTGTCAAAAAATTGAAGGAAAACCAGAAAATGAGAGTGAACCAAAGCCTGAAGAAGAGCCAAAGCCTGAGGAAAAGCCAGAGGAGGAAGAAGAGCCAGAGGAGGAGGAAAAAACAGAAGGAACTTTTAGAGAGAGGCTGATTCAGTCTCTCCAGGAATTTAAAGAAGATATACACAACAGGCATTTAAGCAAGGAAGATATGTTTAGAGAAGTGAATGAAATAGATGAGATAAGGAGAGTAAGAAACAAACTTATAGTCATGCGTTGGAAGGTTAACCGAAACCATCCTTATCCCTATTTAATGTAGTTTGCCTTGATTTTAATTTTTTCTGGTATTAACATTGTCATATAGCTTTCTTTTGATTTGCATTTTCCTGATATACCTTTGTCCATCTTTCTACTTTTAACTTGTTGCTATTAGTGATTTTAGATGTATCTCTTGTTAATCTGCATCTCATTGTTTATCATATTTTGAACCAATATACAAGTCTTTGTCTTTAGGAGAGCTTTACTCATTTGTATAAAAAGAGGTTCCTAACAGGATATAAAATGAAAAAAGGTTACTAAGTAATAAGTGAATGTCATATTTTTGAAAGGAAGACTACATCTGTATATTACATATATGCACAGAAAAAAATTAGGAAGGATGAAAGACAAAAAGTGTTGTCAGTGGTAAGATTATGAGTAATTTTTTATCCTGCTTATTTGTATTTCTCCTTATTCCTAGAATGTACACACACTATTGCTAAAATAATTAAAGTTTTATGACAAAAAAGAAGTGATCTACAGGACTCAGTCAATTTATTTCTAAAGGTACTGGGGTACTTAATATATGTTGACAGAATTTTAGAAGCAAACGTGAACTCCAGGTTACCACCAGGCCACTACTTAGCTAGAATAATAAATTTTTTATATCTTTTCTCATCCATAAGATAGAGATAATAATCTAAGGGATCATGTAAGGACCAAATAAGGTAATGACTGTGTGCTCTATTTTAACAGGTTATTTCCCCCATCTGCCCACGTAGGATCCCAACTCCCAAGGGCTTTGTATCAGCTATTTGGGATAATGGATAAAGCAGTTCTCACCAATAAATTCAGGCGCCTGGGTGGCTCAGTGGGTTAAAGCCTCTGCCTTGGGCTCGGGTCATGATCCCAGGGTCCTGGGATTGAGCCCCACATTGGGCTCTGCTCAGCGGGGAACCTGCTTCCTCCTCTCTCTCTGCCCACCTACTTGTGATCTCTGTCTGTCAAATAAATAGATAAAATCTTAAAAAAAAAAAAGAATTAGGTGATCTGAGATTTTACCCTACATAAATTCAACAAGTTAACCTCCTGTTGTTTAATGGATACTGGCAGAAGACACTAGAATCCTGGGTCAGAGACAAAGGACATTATTACTCACGGCAAGAGCCATAGCCAGAGCTTCATGTTGGTTTGTATTAGTTCTCCAGGATCCTCAAGTCCTATGGGGTGACACAGTCCCTTTTGTGGGTGTCTGCACATGCAGGGCATTGTGTAACAGGAAAGAAACCCTTTGCTTGGAGAATTCGTTGCTTTCATGGTAAACAGAAGCAAGCCTGCTCTCTATCCAGGGAAAGACATTACCTCATTTATCAAAGTTACTTGTTGCAAACACAACTCTGAGACATGGCCTGCCTGCATAAAGAGTGGTCAGTGTCTTACATTCTTTGTATATGCAATAAAAATGTGCAGGGATGATCAAGATCCAAGGTGGATTGACTCCCAGTAACAGTTTTCTCTGTGCAATAAATCCTAATGTGAATGGTAAGCCTTTCCTAACAGCACAAATTTGGATTTATAATTCCAAGTTAAATAAAGCAGATAATGCATTATATGGTTGAGTGTAAACAGGGCATTTGTAACTTTCCAACTTTTACTTAATACGTAGGATTTTGAATGAATCCTAATAAACTGAAAAGAAAACTAAGAAACTAAAAGTAAATAATCTATGAGTAACTTTAAAGTTACAATAAGACATAGCTACCATGATGAACAAAATAAAAGGAGCAAGATGATTTATCATGATGCTAATGAAGGAGTAATCTTATGCAAAATTTGTCACTGAGAAACTGACAGGAGAGTGTGTGTTTGAAAATTAGCCTCAGATCCCATACACACATAGTCACCACACCTCTATGAAAGGAAAAGGCAAAAGCAAAGAGAAAAGCTGATCTGTTCCCTCTACAAAGAAAGTTCAATGTAGGGTTAAGGTTGATGAAGGGTGGGGCCTCTCATAACAGTGTCCAAAAGCAGTTATTTGATACTCTGACACCGGTGTTTTGCAAGAGCCTTAGCAAAAACAGCTGAACCATTGGATGGATAATTTACGTGGGTATGGGGCATCTTTTTGTGTGCTTATTGGCCATTTTTACATTTTACTTTGAGAAATGTCTATTCAAATATGTTGCCTGTACCCCCCATCAATATTTTCAGTATAGTGTGGGTAAGGAATATTTAAAGGAATAAGGTAGATCCATATGTACTACACATTAACCAGCCATGATTAGAAGGAAAATGAAAGACGAGGTATAGTATAAAAATATATACACACAAATACATATCCATCCCCACAAATAAGATGAAGTCCTTTAGCTCACCAAAGGGAATGATCATGCCTTTTTAAGTGGCATTTTGATATCTTACCATACCTTCTGCTATCTGGTTGTTTAAGAAATAAATATTTTAAAAAATTTCTCCTAATGGATAATTCTATTATCTGCTTTGTAACTGTCAGAATATTTTCTTGAACTTACAGAGCCCTTTTTCCCTTCAATGAACTTGTAGTCCTTTTCCAGGTGTTGTATCATTAGCCTACTATTTTTTCTCTTCTAAGATTTTATTTAAATTCAAGTTAGTTAACATAGAGTTTAGTATTGGTTTCAGGAGTAGAATTTAGTGACTCATCACTTCCATATAACACCGAGTGCTCATCACAAGTGCCTTCCCTAATGCCCATCATCCATTAACCCATCCCCTCACATACCTCCCCTCTAGCAACCCTGCTTGTTCTCTATATTTAAGAGTCTCTTTTTAAAAAATATTTATTTGAGAGAGAGAGCAAGAGAGCAGGGGGAGGAACAGAGGCAGAGGGAGTGGGATTCTCCAGCAGACTGCACTAAGCACCGACCTAGACTTGGGGCTCAATTCCAGGGCCTTGAGATCATGACCTGAGCTGAAATTGAGAGTCAGACAGTTAACTAACTGAGCCACCCAGGCTCCCTTTATTTAAGAGTCTCTTATGCTTTGCCTACCTCTCCTTTTTTTTTTAAGATTTTTATTTATTTGTCAGATAGAAAGAGAGCGCAGGAGCGAGCACAGGCAGACAGAGTGGCAGGCAGAGGCAGAGGGAGAAGCAGGCTCCCTGCCGAGCAAGGAGCCCAATGTGGGACTCTATCCCAGGACGCTGGGACCATGACCTGAGCCGAAGGCAGCCGCTTAACCAACCGAGCCACCCAGGCGTCCCCCTACCTCTCTTTTTATCTCATTTTTCCTTCCCTTCCCCTATGTTCGTCTGTTTTGTCTCTTAAATTCCACATATGAGTGAAATCATATGGTATTTGTCTTTCTCTGACTGACTTTCCATGTTATTGCAAATGAGAAGATTTCATTCTTTTTGATGGCTGAGTAATGATCCATTGTATACATATACCAAATCTTCTTTATTTATTCATCAGTTGATGGATATCTGGGCTCCTTCCATAATTTGGTTATTGTTGATAGGGCTGCTATAAACATTGGGGTCCTTCAAATTAGTATTTTTGTATCCTTTGAACAAATATGTAGTAGTGTAATTCCTGGGTCATGGGGTAGTTCTATGTTTAACTTTCAGAGGAAACTCCATACTGTTTTCCAGAGTGACTGCACTAGTTGTTAGCCCACTATTTAATAAAAAAGGAAAGTGAAGCTAAGAGAAATTAAGTGTCTTGGTCAAGGTAACCCAGGCATTAAATGAAATGCCTGCCCAAGGTCAAAGCTCTTGCTTTTTAATCTCTACTCTGCAACAGTTGGTATTTAATAAATAGTAATAACAATAACAACAACATCGTGCTTAAAGAATTCCCATTGTTTCTTCAAAGCTCCATGCCCTTTTGAGTCCTGATCTTGGTTCCCACAGTTCTCCCTGATTGAAACATTCTCTCAATCACTCTTCACACACTTAGCATGGATAACCCCTACTCATCCATCTCAGGGATGTTACTTCTTTTTTTTTAAACAACTTTATTGAGATATAATTCACATACCATACAATTTACCCACATAAAATGTACAATTCAATGGTTTTTACTCTCTTCAGTTATTTGCAACTGTCACTATAGTTAATTTTAGAACATTTTCAAGTCAAAACCAAACACCATACCCTTAGCTGTGCCCCATCTCCCATGCCTCCAACCCTCCAGGTCTAAGCAAACACTAATCTTTCTGTCTCTACAGATTTTCCTCTCTTGAACATTTCATAAGAGTGTGCTCATATAAAATGTAGTATTTTGTGATTGGCTTCTTCACTTAGCATATGTTTTCAAGGTTCATCAATTGTGTAACAAGTAGGTCTTCTTTCTTTTTATGGCTGAACAATATTCTATTGAATGGATATGACACATTTTGTTTATCCATTAATCCATTGATGGATATTGGGGCTGTTGCCATCTTTTGCTTATTATGAATAGTGCTACTATGAACAGGTTTTGTAAAGACACATGTTCTTATTTCTCTTGGGTAGATATCTAGGAATTGAATTACTGAGTCATACAGTAACTCTATGCTTAATTGTTTCAGGAACCGCCATACTGTTTTCCAAACTGGCTGACCATTTGACATTCCAATCAGCAGTGTGTAAGGGTTCCAGTTTCCCCATATCCTTAACAACACTTTTTATTATCTGACTTTTTGATCCTAGCCATTTTAACAGAGATGAAATGGTATCTCAGTGTGGTTTTTATCTGCATTTCCCTATTGACTAATGATGTTGAACATCTCTTCCTGTGTTTATTGGCCATTTGTATATCTTACTTGGAGAAATGTCTTTTCAAATCTTTTGCCCATTTTTAAATTGGGATATCTGACTCTTTTTTATTGAGCTGTAAGTTTTTATTTATTCTGGGTACAGGCTCCTTATCAGATATATGATTTGTACATATTTTCTCCCATTCTGTGAGTTGTCTTTTCACATTCCTGATGGTGCACTTTGATGCTCAAAAGATTTTAGTTTGATGAAGTTCAACTTTTGTTGTTGTTGTTTTAAGATTTTATTTATTTATTTGACAGAAGGTAGAGACAGACACAGAAAGAGCCCAAACAGCGGGGAGCAGCAGAGGGAAAGGGAGAAGCAGGCTCTCCACTGAGCAGGGAGCCTGATGTGAGACTTGATCCCGGGACACTGGGATCATGACCAAAGCAGAAGGCAGATGCTTAACCCACTGAGCCACCCAGGTGTACCTGATGAAGTTCAATGTAGTTTTTGTTGTTGGTGGTCATGTTTTTGGTGTCATATCTAAGAACTCTTTGTTATATCAAAGGTCATGAATATTTACCCCTATGCTTTTTTTTCTTAAGGTTTTTATTTATTTGACAGATGCTTAACTGGCTGAGCCACCCAGGTGCTCTCCTATGCTTTTTTTCTAATGGTTTTATTATTTTAGTTTTTACCTTTAGGTCTCTGATTTATTTCTAGTTAATTTTATTGTATACAGTGTGAGGTGGAGATCTAATATGATTAGTTTGCTATTGTTATCTAGTTGTTCCAGCACTACTTGTGAAAGGATTATTTTTTTCCACTGAATGATCTTGGTACCTTTATTGAAAGTTAGTTGACACATGGTTTTATTTCTGGACTTTTGATTCAATCCCACTCACCTATATGTCTACCTTGTTCCAGTATCACACTGTCTTGATTACCATTGCTTTGTGCAGTAAGTTTCAAAACCAGGAAATGAGAGCTGATGTACTTTATTCTTTTCCAAGATTGTTTTGGCTATTTAGAATCCCTTGCAATGCCATATGAATTTTAGAATCATACCATCAATTTCTACAAAGAAATCAGATAGGGCTCTGAAAGGGATTGCACTGAAACTGTAGATCAGTTTGGGGAGTATGGCTATTTTAACGATATTAAATTTCTCAGTTCATGAACATGAGATTCTTCTTTCAATTTAATTGCTTCTTTTTTTTTATTAAGTAAGCTCTATGACCAACATGGGGATTGAACTCATGATCCTGAGACCAAGAGTCACATGCTCTACTGACAGAGCTAGCTAGACATCCCAAAGTTTATGTTAATTTTTAGTAATCTCTACACCTAACATGGGGCTCAAACTCCCAACCCCAAGATCAAGAGCTGCATGCTCTTCTTACTGAGCCAGCCACATGCCCCATCTTCTTTAATTTCTTTGAATAATATTTTATAGTATTCAGAGTATAAATTTTGTACTTCCCTTATTAAATTTATTTCTAAGTATTTTATTCTTTTGATGCTATTACAAATAGAATTTCTTCCTAAATCTCCTTTTCAGATTGTTCATTACAAGTGTATAGAAGGGAAACTGAGTTTTGTATATTGATCTTGCATCCTGTAACCATGCTGAAGTTGTTTATTCTATTAGTGTTTGAGTGGATCCCATAAAACTTTCTACATACAAGATCATGTCATCTGTAAATATAGTTCTACTTCTTATTTTTCAATCTGGATGGCTTTTATTTCTTTTTCTTCATTAATTGCCCTGGCTAGAATCTTTAGAGCAATGTTGAAAAGAAGTGGTAAGAATATACATGTTTGTCTTTTTCCTGATCCTAAAGGTAAGGCATCCAGTATTTCAGCATTAAGTGTGATGTCAGCAGGGTTTTTAAAGTAGTGCCCTTTTCATGTTGAGGAAGTTCCTGATTTGGGGATGTTAAACCAACCTTGCATTCTGGGAGAAATCCTGCATAGTCATGATGTACAATTGTTTTTACATGTTGCTAGGTTTGTCTTCCTAATATTTTGTTGGGGATGTTTCCATCCATGTTTATAAGAGATTCTGGTCTATAGTTTTTTCTTGCAATATCTTGTTTGCTTTTGGTATTAGGGTAATACGGGTCTCATAAAAGGAGAGGAGTATTCTCTCATTTTCTATTTTTTAGAAGAGTCTGTGAAAGATTCTTCTTTAAATATTGGGTAGAATTCAGGAGTGAAGCCATGTGGGCTTGCACTTTCCTTTATGGGGAGTTTTATTATCACTATTATTATTATTATTATTACTAATTTTTTAATTTTTTTATAAACATATAATGTATTATTAGCCCCAGGGGTACAGGTCTGTGAATCGCCAGGTTTACACACTTCAAAGAACTCACCATAGCACATACCCTCCCAAATGTCCATAACCCCACCACCCTCTCCCTACACCCATACCTCCGGCCCCCCTCAGTTTGTTTTGTGACATTAAGAGTCTCTTTTGGTTTGTCTCCCTACCGATCCCATCTTGTTTCATTTATTCTTTTCCTACCCCCCCAACACCCCCCCATTGCATCTCCACTTCCTCATATCAGGGAGATCATATGACAGTTGTCTTTCTCTGATTGACTTATTTCACTAAGCATAATACCCTCTAGTTCCATCCACGTCCTTGCAAATGGCAAGATTTCATTTCTTTTGATGGCTGCATAGTATTCCATTGTGTATATATACCACTTCTTCTTTATCCATTCATCTGTTGATGGTCATCTAGGTTTTTTCCATAGTTTGCCTCTTGTGGACATTGCTGCTATAAACATTTGGGTGCACCTGCCCCTTCAGATCACTACGTTTGTATCTTTAGGGTAAATACCCAGTAGTGCAATTGCTGGGTCATAACGTAGCTCTATTTTCAACTTTTGGAGGAACTTCCATGCTGTTTTCCAGAGTGGTTGCACCAGCTTGCATTCCCACCAACAGTGTAGGAGGGTTCCTCTTTCTCCACATCCTCGCCAGCATCTGTCATTTCCTGACTTGTTCATTTTAGCCATTCTGACTGGTGTGAGGTGGTATCTCATTGTGGTTTTGATTTGTATTTCCCTGATGCCCAGTGATGTGGAGCACTTTTTCATGTGTCTGTTGGCCATCTGGATGTCTTCTTTGCAGAAATGTCTGTTCATGTCCTCTGTCCATTTCTTGATTGGATACTTTGTTCTTTGGGTGTTGAGTTTGCTGAGCTCTTTACAGATTATGGATACTAGCCCTTTATCTGATATGTCATTTGCAAATATCTTCTCCCATTCTGTCAAGTGTCTTTTGGTTTTGTTAACTGTTTCCTTTGCAATGCAAAAGCTTTTGATCTTGATGAAGTCCCAATAGTTCATTTTTGCCCTTGCTTCCCTTCCCTTTGGCGTTGTTCCTAGGAAGAAGTTGCTGCGGCTAAGGTCAAAGAGGTTGCTGCCTGTGTTCTCAAGGATTTTGATGGATTCCTTTCTCACACTGAGGTCCTTGATCCATTTTGAGTCTATTCTTGTGTGTGGTGTAAGGAAACGGTCCCATTTCATTTTTCTGCATATGGCTGTCCAATTTTGCCAACACCATTTGTTGAAGAGGCTGTCTTTTTTCCATTGGACATTCTTTCCTGCTTTGTTGAAGATTAGTTGACCATAGAGTTGAGGGTCTATTTCTGGGCTCTCTATTCTGTTCCATTGATCTATGTGTCTGTTTTTGTGCCAGTACCATACTGTCTTGATGATGACAGCTTTGTAATAGAGCTTGAAGTCTGGAATTGTGATGCCACCAACTTCGGCTTCATTTTTCAATATTCCTTTGGTTATTTGAGG
>RCUC01116552.1:0-20846 GCA_003697995.1 Taxidea taxus jeffersonii | reverse complement strand
CCCTATGCGGGGCTCGATCCCAGGACCCTGAGACCGTGACCTGAGCTGAAGGCAGAAGCTTTAACCCACTGAGCCACCCAGGTGCCACTATTCTAGGCATTTTAACATGAATAAATTTAGTCCTTACAAAATCTGGTGAAGTAAAATCACTTATTTTTTTCAATTTTTATTTATTTATCTGTCTGAAAGAGAGAGGACAAGCAGTGAGAGAGAGGAGACTCCCCACTGAACTGAGAAGGGAGCCCCACTCGGGGTTCGATCCCAGGACACTGGGATCATGAGCTGAGCTGAAGGCAGACACTTTACCGACTGCGCCACCCAAGTGCCGTGAAGTAAACCACTTTTATCTCCATTTTGTAAAAGAGAAAAGTAAAATGCTGTGAGTTAGGTAACTTGCCCATGGTTGTGGAGCCAAGACTGATGCCTGGGGCTGCCAGCTCCCAGAGTCTGTGATTTTGGCCTCTTTGCCTAGTGCCTCTGGTTTAGTCACCATACTTCCCAAATGGCTCTGTAAACACATCTTGAATAAAGAGGCCTTGTTTTGAATTCCTGGCACTGCTTTAGAGTTCTTAGTATCTCATTCTAAACTGCCTTTATAATATATGTTGACATCCTCCATGGTTATGACTCCAAAGAAGGGGTCATTTCCGGGCTTCTTTTGAGTTGTTCTGGGTACTTAGTGTAATTGCTGGGTCCCTGAACAGATGTCAGAAAAAGGCTTGGTCTGACCCTGGAAGACTGGGCTAGTCTTTATCCAGATCTGATCTGTGAGGTTAGGTGGCCAATTCTGGGCTCCCTGTTCTCCAGAGGAGAAACTTGAGTCTTAGTCTCTGGAAACTGCTGTTAAGGGAGCTATTAAGTTAAGTGACTATTGACAGGTGGAATGAATGAAGCACCTTACCCTGAGCCAAAGAATCCCAGGAGCTCCAGGGCCTGTGTCTGCTGAGGGTGGGAATTAGGGAGGGACCGAGACAAGTCCTTTGGCTATCACTCCTAGCTCTGGCTATCACTCCTAGCTCAACCTACCTGCCTGAAACTGATCTCATTCTGGGGGAAAACAAATGCAAAGGCTTTTGAGGTCCTTTAACACTGTCAGAACACTTCCCATATTCTTGCTAGGCCTACTAGCATCATTTAATCATTTCATCATTTAATTTAGCACTTAAGATACAAATCAAATTAATACAATGAGACAAATATCATGTATTTTCCAGAATGGAGAGTGATAGCTTCCCTCTCCTGCCCCTTCCCCCTCCCCGACCTCCACTCTAATTAGGTCAAATCTTGATAACTTCATTCTAGTATTTCCTTTTGAGAAGACCATAGACACATGAGATCAGAGACCAATGACCAGGAGTCATCTAGTCATTAATTTACTAACAAACATTTTTCTTATCTTCAGTGTGCCAGACATTGTGCTAGGTGCTGGAAAAATTTGAGGGAGGAAGATAGAGAAAAAAATCCACTTTTTTTTTTAGGATAGTGAAGAAATTGGAAAATACAATGATAGCTACTTCTGACATCTGAAGGGAAAAGGAGGGCCCAATTTCTTATATATGGCCCCCAAAATAAAACTGAGGCCAACTGGTTAAAATAACAGCAAGGCATCCCAAGCCATTGCAAGGAATAATTGTCCAAGTATGAACCACTCTTTTCAAGGTAGTTAACTGTCCAGGTATGAACTACTCTTTTCAAGGTAGTGCGTTCCCCATCCCTAGGGCTGTCAGGCCACTTGATAGGTGTGGCATATAAGGAAAAAATATTACTCTTATATTAGAAAAAGAGACACTGGAGGTCTGGTTGAGCTGGATACAATTTAATACACCTTCCAGCCTTGAGATTTGCTAGTATATGTAAAGTCCAGAAAGCCAAATAATGTAATAATATATAACAGAATGATAACCTCATGTTAATAAAAACCCCCAATAACTATAACTGTACAGTTTTATTCAGCTTGGCTCCTCTCTGGGACCCTCTGTGTCAATCACCTAATAATACTCGGTGGTGAGAAACAGTGACACATCTCCAGGAAGGGAAACCAAATTGCTCCCATTTTTCTTTTCCTTTTCTTAAAATTTAAAAAAAAATTTTTTTAAGATTTTATTTATTTATTTATTTGTCAGAGAGAGTGAGCACAGGCAGGCAGAGTGGCAGGCAGAGGCAGAGGGAGAAGCAGGCTCTCCAAGGAGCCCGATGTGGGACTCGATCCCAGGACGCTGGGATCATGACCTGAGCTGAAGGCAGCTGCTTAACCAACTGAGCCACCCAGGCGTCCCGCTCCCATTTTTCGATATGGAGGTCACCAGGCAGGTGCTCTATCACTGACTCTGGGGGAAACTGAGGCACACAACAATGGAACCATGACCTTTAGAAGACTATCTAAAGCAGTATCTGTATTTTAGTGGTTGAGGTGTCAAACAAAGCTTCTAGAAGTTGGTCATTTGTGCCCCTTCCATACCTGACCTATATCCAGCTCTGCCCCATAGAGATCCTACTTTGCACATTTGGATGCTGATTCTTTTTTTTTTTTTTTAATTTTTTTTTTTTAAGATTTTATTTATTTATTAGTTAGAGAGAGAGAGAGAGCGAGCGAGCACAGGCAGACAGAGATGCAGGCAGAGGGAGAAGCAGGCTCCCTGCCGAGCAAGGAGCCCGATGTGGGACTCGATCCCAGGACGCTGGGATCATGACCTGAGCCGAAGGCAGCCGCTTAACCAACTGAGCCACCCAGGCGTCCCTGGATGCTGATTCTTGACATTTTCCGGGATAGGAGATATTCTCATATTGTAACTGGTGGAGATAAAACTCCCTCTTCTTCCACTGACCTATGACTTACTGCATTATTGTCTCATTTGAGTCTTATGGTTTTGCCCGCAAGTTTTTCCGAGAGCTTCTCGTTCCCAAGCTCAAGACTGTTGTGTTTGGGTTATACTTCATTGCACAGGGCTTGCCAAGGAAAGGTAGTTTGTAGAAGAATAAAATGTTCTCTAATGTATGTGTATGTTCCCCCAGCTTTAAGCTGAAGCCTGTGGAGTGCCACACTTCACAGAACAAAGCCGGCAATGAAGAGGTCAGGGTCATAACTGGGTTGGGGGTACCGGGTGGGGGGTGGTTTGAGAGCATTGGCCCTAGCAACAGAATGCCCACAGGTTTGCTTCCTGATTCTGTAACATTTCCTGTGTGACCTTTCATCAGTTCCCTAACCTCTCTGTTCCCAGGTTTCTTTATCTAGAAAAGGAGAATGATAAGATTACCTTAGGGGGGTGCCTGGGTGGCTCAGTGGGTTAAAGCCTCTGCTTTCAGCTCAGGTCATGATCCCAGGATCCTGGGATCGAGTCCCGCATCAGGCTCTCTGCTCGGCAGGGAGCCTGCTTCCCTTCCTCTCTCTCTGTCTGCCTCTCTGCCTACTTGTGATCTCCGTCTGTCAAATAAATAAACACAAAAAAATAAGATTACCTTAGGTTTGGGATTGGATAACATAATATATGCCTGTGGCACACAGTTAAGCACTTAATAAGTGTGAGCTGTTATTATTACTATTAGTGAGAGTTCTCTCTCAATGGTACTGTCAATCCTGTGGTTTCTGAGGAGCAGGACTCAACTGTGACCTTATAAGGAAAAGAAAACGGAGACCTACACACCTCAAGGGAGTCTGACCCCAGGATGGGAGTCGCACATCTGCAATCCTGACCTCCTTTCCAGGTAAGGGTTGTGACTAGTCGACTGAGCGGCTGGGCGGACCCTCGTGAGCCAGCCCCACCCTCCCGTCTGTTTTCAGTCAATCTACAGCTCAGGGGAGGGGTCCTCCAGTCAGGGCTGCCGCCCAGAGCACATGGCGACTTACTAATGCCCCTAGAGGACTGGGAACGTCAGTCCTCACTGCCAAGAAGTACTTGAATGCCTCATACTTGTGCATAGCGGGGACACTCAAATAAGATCGTAGTACGTAGGAAACCATATGATTTTAGCTATTTCTGTTATTATGGAGTAGTAATAGTAATTCTTACTCTCTTTGACAGTTCTCTTTAGGAGACCTGCCAGGGAGGTGGGGGGCGGAGTTGGGGGGGGGGGGGGGGAGCAGACTGCAACAGGGCTCTCCCTTAGACTCAGGGTAGCCCGCAGGCTCTGACTGTGGCTCTCAGTCCCACACTCTGATTATCAAAGTAGCTTTTCAGGGGCTCTGTGAAGCAATATTTGGACCCAGCCTGGATGACAAACTTGTAACCTCCCACCAGGTGGAGCTAGCTTTCTCGCCTGCCTCCCTGAGAAGCAGCTAGTGCGTGCTAAGGGTTAAGGGACAACCTAATTTCACCAAAATCCTTATCAAGAGTTTTTCATACTCGGTACTTCTTCGTCCTGCCCCCAGTTCCCTTTCCCACCTTTGCTCCAGGGGCATTCTGATAGCTGTGTGGGTGGGGAGGCTTGCACTTTCTTTACTTTTTTTTTTTTTAACAACCTCCTGAAAATGCTGCCCTCAGGGACCTGGGACTGTGGGTTGCATAAAAGCTCCAAGGAATTCTGTCCAGAACAATCCTGTTTGCCACCTGCCTCTTTCCCTTCACTAGTCGCTGGTGCTCCCCGCTGGCACGATGCTTGGGAAGAGCCTGGTACTCACAGCCTGGTTCGCCCTGGCTGTGGCTTACCCCGTCATACACCCGGGTAAGTGAACCACTGGGAAGTCTGTTGGAGAATGAAACTAAAATTCTTTCATGGGGTGTGTGTATGTGTGTCTTTTTGCGGGAGCAGAAAGAGAGAGACCAGCAGTGAATGTTGTAAAGTGAAATTCTGCCCACTTGTGTTAAGATGGAGTGGGTGGCCGGCTGAACTCTGAAGCCTTGGACACCTCGGGTGGCTAGGCTAAGATGTGGATTAGGTGCTCGAACTGACCTCAGGAAGGTACTAAGGTTGGGCCAGATGAACTTAGTAGGGTGGGTGACGGGAGAACTCCTGAAGGTTTGCCAAGGTCCTATTCACTCTTGGGCTCAAAGAGGCTTTATTCTATATAGTGCAAGCTGAAAAGTCCAGGCTGTGTCCTCATTTTATGCAGCAGTGTAGTTCAAAGTGCTTTGGTAGCTAATTCAGTCCTGTGCAATGGAAATCGGTGGGTCTGGAAACCTGAGATTACCACTGAGAAAGGAACGAGACAGGTGTCCGCATGAACCAGGCAGAAAGAAAGCTTTCCCCCAAAAGCTTTCTTTCATAATTCTTTCTGAATTCAATTTGATTTCTCAGGAGGAGAGAGGTGTTCATTCATTGGCATTCAAGTCATTATTTTCTCCCATCTTCTTCCTCCCAGTGCCCCCTCTGGTAGCTGTCACTTTAACAGATGCTGGGTTTGGGGTTCTTTTTTTTTTTTTTTTTAAGATTTTATTTATTTATTAGAGAGAGAGAGTGCAAGCGAGCACAGGCAGACAGAATGGCAGGCAGAGGCAGAAGCAAGGAGTCCGATGTGGGACTCGATCTCAGGACGCTGGGATCATGACCTGAGCCGAAGGCAGCTGCTTAATCAACTGAGCCACCCAGCCGTCCCTGGGTTTGGGGTTCTTTACTGCATATAAATGAATGATAAAGCACAGTGACTAAATTAGAGAGCTAATGATTTGGCCTCATTGCCAGAGTGCCTGTCACCTGGTCACACTGGCAGTCACAGAGCCTGGGTATCTTTCACCGCAGCCCAAGAAGAGCCTGGCTGTATGCTCACTAGGCTTATAGGGTTATGATGCTCTTATGGTAAGCATGCCCCCAAATGTCTGGATTATGGATTCTATGGGACAGGCCGGAAAAATGAGGTCCTTGACTTCACCCATTAAATGGAAACGTGATAGGAGTAGCGCATTTTAGAGTTGATTCTATTCTTGTTTATACATTCTTGGAAATAGCCGTTTTCCTAGCTCCTTGCCCCCTTTTGGTTTTTGGTCTTTGTTTTCAGGGACTTGGAAGGATTATAGAGGAGATATTCTTGGAATTTTTATTCTGTTCCAGTCTGACCAATTTGCATACATAGGCCCAGTATTGAATGTTCATTCCTGCACTGACTCCCTCAAAGGACAGTAGTATGGGGACACCCTGGGTGGCATTAGTCTTTTGCACTCTCTAGTTGTTGGCAGAAGAGAAACTTGGGGTGAGACCATACTTCATTCAATATACCTTTTTATGTTCTGGCTTTTCCCCAGAAAGAGATCTAGCTTATAATGTTGTAGAGATAGTGAAAATAGACTTCCTAGAAAGTATTTAAACTATTCTTTTTTTTTTTTTTTTTTGGGCTCCTCTAGAATTCATTGGTGACCTAAACTTGATCACTAACCTTGAGTTGATTAATGAACTTGAGTTGACAACTGAACTAGAGTTGGCCCTCGCAGAATCCATTGCCTTCCTGGAATCCATCACTGACCTGAAGTCTACCGTGACCCCTGAGTCCTCCATTGACCTGGAGTCCACTGACACCCTGGAGTCCATCGCTGACCTGGAGTCCACTACGACCCCAAAGTGTCTTGCTGATCTGGAGTTCACTGCCACCCCAGAGTACCCTGCTGACTTGGACTCCACTGCCACTCCAGAGTCCCCCATTGACCTGGAGTCCACTGACACCCCAGAGTCCATCACTGACCTGGAGTCCACCTTGACCCCAGAATTACCTGCTGACCTGGAATCCACCACAACCCCAGAGTCCCCAGCTGACCTGGAGTCCACCTTGACCTCAGAGTCCACCTTGACCCCAGAGTCCATCACTGACCTGGAGTCCACCTTGACCCCAGAATTCCCTGATGACCTGGAATCCACCACAACCCCAGAGTCCCCAGCTGACCTGGGGTCCACCTTGACCTCAGAGTCCACCTTGACCTCAGAGTCCACCTGGACCCCAGAGTCCACCACTGACCTGGAGTCCATCGCAACCCCGGAGTCCCCCGCTGACCTGGAGTCTCCTGCTGACCTCATCTCCGTTAGTGATGTGGAATCGAGCATGGGTGTGCATTTTGACGACACACAGGCTTTCGGTAGGTGACAGTTTGGGCTTGAGAGGAGGCCTGGACAGGAGTGGGTGGGCTCCCATTTTTTGCATTTCTGAGGGAAAGCCTGCTTTCCTCCAGTGTACTTGATTCCCCAGTGTAAGCTTCTGATCATACCCATCTTCCGTTTTCCTGTCCCAGAATTAACTCTTGAGGTGGAATCAAACACTCATTGAGGAAGCAACCACTAAAGCCATGGATAAGGACATGTATACATGCATGTATACAGAAATACAGACATGTATACAGAAGACATGTATACAGAAATGCAAAACCAAATTTCCATACCCTCTGATCCTTACGTCTGCAAATATAGCTAACATTTATTGAGATCTACTATCTTCCAGCCCTGCTCTAAGAATAGTGGGAGTATTGCAGATAGTCGTTGGAGGAATCTAGAAACTGTCTATCAGTGGAAAGGCCTATTAAAAAAGAGCAGTTTCCCTGGCTTTAAGATCGTTTCTTCAGGGGTGCCAGGGTGACTCGGTTAAGCGTCTGCCTTCGGCTCAGGTCATGTATCCTGAGATGGAGTCCTGCATCAATGTTTCTCCCTCTCCTACTCCTCTGCTTATGGCCGTGCGTGCATGGTCTCTCTCTCTCTGTCAAATAAGTAAATAAATCTTAAAAAAAAAATCTTCCACTAATTGCCTTCCCTAAAGAATATACATCATTTGCAACATGAAACTCAACTTCAGTATTGTGTTCTATTTACCCAAACTGTAGTGGCTGATTACAGAATTAATATATATTAATGATATCTCCTCCTGCTCTCCTCCCATGGGGCATTAGGAAACATTCATGTTTGACTACAAGATTCATCTGGTAATTTCTGGTAATATACTGGATCCCATACCTGATTGTCAAGAGATGCTTTCTGACTGTGGAAATTACCAATAAAATAAGACTCTCTATTTTTTTCTCTATATAATGCATTTATTTATTTACCTTTTTTCCAGTTTTATTGAGATGTGATTGACGTATAACATTGTGTAAGTTTGAGGTGTACAGCATAGTGATTTGACATAAATACACATTGAGAAGCTTTGATTTTTAATAGGAAGAGAAAATCCAGCCTTCAAATTTAAAATGTGGAACTCAGCCTTTTAAAGTAAGAAACTCACTCTTTTATTTCTAGAAAATGTCACTGAGGCTCGTTCAGAAGAGCCCATGACTGGAAGACCAGGTAAGGCCAAACATCTTCGTCTTTTTTTGCCTCTGCTTAGTCTTTGAGGGTTTTTTTTTTTCCCCCCTTGGGAGGCTTTCCAGGACAGACTGAGGAAGTAAGACTCTGGGAGGTACTCTGTCTATGTTTACACCCTTCTCAGAGGTGCTGTGTTTGTTCAGCTTCTGGGGGAGTAGAGGGGATACACTGAGTTATTACACATGAAGATATGACCAGTTAGGGCACTGCTCTCAGGGACTTTTGAGTGAGTGGAGACTTCCCCTTCAACCAGATGCTCCTCATGGCATGCATCTATGTTCCATTTCCTTTGGTAGAATTTCAGGCATGGCAGTGTGGGTGCTCCAGACGTAGTGGGACCCTCCGTTTACCAGAGCTACTTGAGGCCCTCAGCTGAATGCTAGACATACTGCATGTGTGATCCTTACTGAAGTGAATATAACCAACCATTTTCTTTACTTAATTGCAGACGACCTGAGCACCTCTGTGTGAAGCAACGAGTCCATCTCGGTACTTTTTTGTAAGTTTTTTCTCTTTTGCTCTGCGGGGGTTTGATACCATGTTCCATGCTGGGTTTCACATACTTGGAAAGGAGTCCAAAGTGACTCAGTTAGAAAAACTCAACATGGAGCTCAAAGGCAACCTCTTTTTTCTCTGAATTACTTGCAAGTCTGTCTGAACGTTCAACTAAATAGGCATAGGATAAAGTTCTCTCACTTGAGTTTTCCAAGATTCCATTTTTCCAATCTATCTAGGACATGGATTCCCGTTCAATTCATGGAATCTTTTTTAAAAGAGAGCAGAAGAGAAGGCATCAGATTTTCCAATACACAGAACATACAATTCAGTTAAAAACTGTAAAGCCTTGGAGCTCTGAATCAGAAGGTCTGAGGTTTCTATTTGGCCTTGCTTTTGGCTTTTTTGGAAGTGTCTAAAATGGTTTCTTCACAAAGTAAAATGGCTACCTGGACAGTGTAAATATCTCCCTCTAGGTACAAGGAGAGGGAGGGAGGATAAAGAGTTATATCTGAAAAGAAATTAAGTCACATGTCCAAAGTCACAGTGGGCGGTGGGAAAGACAAGTCTGATCTCTTGAACACTGGTTACTCTTGCTAACTGCCCCCCCTTTTTTTATTTAGAAAATGAAGCTGATTTTCCATTAGTTGGGAACATCACTCTTCTAACCATCAGTTTTTAAGAAGATCCTGAGCTTCTGAACAAGGCTTCCATTCCATTATAGGAGACGGAATAACTGTTAAGGACTAGTAAGACATAAGATGTACCAGCTGAGGATAAACTGAGTGGCGGGAGTTCTACCCACACAGAGGAGAGCTATCTCTTAACCATGTCCCATCTCCTAGGGGCTCAATAAATGTTGTTTGGAATTGAATTTTGAGAGCGGTTTTTATTTTATGAAGGAACAAATTGCTTAGTTGCTTTGTGTTAGTACCAATAATCCATTTTATTCCTCTCTGGTAGATACTTTACAGCCAGGCTCCAACTCTAGATGGCCCCAGGAAAGCATGACATCAACTATGGAAGGTATATGAGTTTTCCTATTCCTGCTCTAATGAATTACTGTGTACTTAGTCACTGACACTGACTCCTGCCTGCCTCTTCCCCATGTAAGGACCCTAAGAACACTTTGGGCCCCACCTGCATAGCACAGGATAATCTCTATTTCAAGGTAAATTGATTAGCAACCTTAATCTCTTTTGCCATGTAATTTAACATATTCACTGATTCTGGGAATTGGGGGGAGCATCTTTGCGAGGCCGTTGTTCTTCATACAACAGACAGGCTAGGACATCTCACTCCAGAGCCGGTTTGGTTCAGGGCAGGGTGGAGACAATTATCCAAGCTTTTTTTTTTTTTTTTTAATATTCACACTAGATTTTTACAAGAGGATATATATGAGTTTTGTAAAACTAGTCAGCAGTGCATGTGTTTGTACTCAGCAATATGCCTGTGCAGTAGTGTAAATGACAAACTAAAATGGCAGGAATTTAGACTTGGAAGGGGGTTTTAGGTGTATCTCTACCACTTGTGAACCCTAGCTTCCTGTTGTAGAATGAGTTAATTACACCAGGTAGACTGAAAGTTCCTCTTTTCTTAATATAGTTCAACAAATAATACACCCATGTTTGGAATTGTTAATTTTTTTTCCCCCAACCTCCTGGATCTTTTTTTTTTTTTTAATTAAACATATAATGTAACCCCACCACCCTCTCCTGACACCTCTCCCCCCCCCTAGTTTGTTTTATGACATTAAAAGTCTTTTTTGGTTGTCTCCCTCCCGATCCCATCTTGTTTCATTTTTTCTTTTCCTACCCTCTTAACCCCCACCCCCGTTGCATCTCCACTTCCTCATATCAGGGAGATCATATGATAGTTGTCTTTCTCCTATTGACTTACTTCGCTAAGCATAATACCCTCTAGTTCCGTCTAGTTTCGTCGCAAATGGTAAGATTTCATTTCTTTTGATGGCTGCATAGTATTCCATTGTATATATATATACCACATCTTCTTTATCCATTCATCTGTGGATGGACATCTAGGTTCTTTCCATAACTTGGCTATTGTGGAGAAAAAGATGGAACGCTTCACAAATTTACATATCATCCTTGCGCAGGGGCCATGCTAATCTCTGTATCATTCCAATTTTAGTATATGTGCTGCCAAAGCCAGCACTGGAATTGTTTATTTATTTATTTATTTATTTATTTTAATATTTTATTTATTTATTTGTCAGAGAGAGAGCGGGAGCGAGCACAGGCAGACACAGGCAGACAGAGTGACAGGCAGAGGCAGACGGAGAAGCAGGCTCCCTGCTGAGCAAGAAGCCGGATATGGGACTCGATCCCAGGACGCTGGGATCATGACCTGAGCCGAAGGCAGCCGCTTAACCAACTGAGCCACCCAGGCGTCCCTGGAATTGTTAATTTAAAGAATTAGTAGTGTACTAGCTGATCTCAGGGAAAATTACTCCATGTTCTCCAGTGATTGCTATACAGTATGCAACAAATCCCTCATTCTTACGATGAGTTTGTACCAGAGCATACCCGATCTCAGGATTCTTTTTCCTGGCTTCATCAAGCCCCTAGTCTCAGGTCTTTTTCTCTAAATAGAAAAGTAGTTCCACGGCCTCTGCTGATCCCTTTTAAGATGATAAATCTATTTCTGTTTTGCCAATCACTATTTTTCCCATTTTTCTTCCCATTTTCTTCTTAGTTTCAAGTAGATTTCAGCATGGACTTTTATGATAGACAAAGTCAGGAAAAGAGTTAGTGGATTCAAAATAGGCACTCATGAGAACCTATATAGAATAGAAAAAAGATTTCATTTCTTATTCCAAATGATTAAAGGTGGCTGCCTAGAGAATAATGAGGTGAGTACCAAACCTGGGGACTGGTCGAAGAGGGAATTTATAACATGCTGAGTATTTTGCTGATCCTGGTAGGAGTGGCGTTAAAGCGTTTTAGATAACATCATTTAGGAATAGTATACACTGGGAGGAGTAAGGCAGCTAAGACAGCCCTGAGGAAATTTGACATTGAGAGCAGCAAATGACAAGGAGCCCCACACAATTACTGTCCTCGTGATAGCGACTACCACTGGAGGCTTGTCTGTGCCGGGTAGGGACTGAGCTGAGAGCTTTATGTAAGTTATTTATATCATGTACATGTTGGTATGATATTAATTATACAAAATTAATTGCACCCTGAAATGAATAAATACTTTTGCATAATTTATAAACAAATACTGCACGAGTTTTGATAATGTGTAAACTATTATGTTTCTGTAATCCAGGAACATCACAATTTTCTTTTTTCTTTTTTTTTTTAAGATTTTATTTATTTATTTGACAGAGACAGATCACAAGTAGGCAGAGAGGCAGGCAGAGAGAGAGAAAAGCAGGCTCCCTGCAGAGCAGAGAGCCCAATGTGGGGCTCGATCCCAGGACCCTGGGATCATGACCTGAGCCGAAGGCAGCAGAGGCTTTAACCCACTGAGCCATCCAGGCGCCCCTCTTTGTACAGATTTCTTTAGTGGTTGCATAAGGTATTATACATTATATGCACATATTTTATCATAGTCTGCTAGGGTCAGCATTTTACCACTTTGAACTATAGAAATCTTACCTCTTTGTCTCCCTTTATTCCCTTACCTCCTTGTCTCCCTTCCTCTCATTATTTATAATATAATTGCCTTAAATATTACTCTGCATACATGTAGAACCATATCACATAGCATTATCATTTTTCTTCCACGGTCAGACATGAGAAAGGAGGAGGAAAAGATGTCTTTTATTTCCCCGTATTTTCCCCTTCTTACAGTTTTCTTCTTGATGTTTCACAGTTCCTTCTTTTATCATTTCCTTTCTGTTTGGAGTAAAATCTCTTTAGCCAGTTTTTAAGTAGGTCTGCTGGTGACAGATTCTCCTGTTTACCTTAATCTGGTGTCTTTTTCCCTCTCATTCCTGGAAGATAAACTCACCGTTTGTTGAAATCAGGATTGACAGTTCTTTTCTCTCAGCACTTAAAACATGTGCCATTTCTTTCGGCTTTCATTGTTTTTGATAATGTTTTCTGCTATCATTTTTGTTACATTTCCCTTTTAGACAAGTTGTTTTCTCTTGCTGCTTTCAAGATGATTTTCTTTGTCTATATTTTCAGATGTTTCACTGTGTGTCTTGGTGTAGATTTCTTGGAGTTTATCTTGGCTGGAGTCTGCTTGCCTTTTTGAATCATTAGGTTTACATGTTTTGCCAAATTTGGGAAGTTTTCAACCTTTACTTCTTACAGGCCTGCCCTCTTTCTCTTCTCTTCCTGAGACTCAGATGACCGCATATTAGGCTTTTTTACAATACTATAGGACCTTGAGGCTCTGTTAAGTTTTTTGTTTGTTTTTCTGTTTATTTTCTCTCTGTTGTTCAGATTGGGTAATTTCTCTTGTTCTATCTTCCAGTTCACTGATTTTTCCCCCCTCAGCTGTTGAACCCATTAAGTTTTAAAAATTTGGTTATTGTAATATTCAACTTTAATTTTCTAAAATTTCCTTTTGGTTTGTTTATACATTTCAATTTCATTGTTGACTTCTTTCTTTCACTGAGTTTCTTTTTTTAAAGATTTTATTTATTTATTTGACAGAGATCAAAAGTAGGCAGAGAGAGAGGGGGAAGCAGGCTCCCTGCTGAGTAGAGAGCCTGATGTGAGGCTCAGTCCTAGGACCCTGAGATCATGACCTGAGCTGAAGGCAGAGGCTTAACCTACTGAGCCATCCAGGCACCCCTCACTGAGTTTTTTTAAAAAAATGTTTCATTTGTTTTAAGAATGTTCGTAATTGCTCATTGAAGCATTTTTATGGTGTCTGGTTGAAAATTTGTGTCAGATAATTATAACATCTCTCTCATTCTCTTTCTGGCATGTCTCTTTCTGGTTGTCTTTTTAGTCAGGTTGAGATTTTCCTGATTCCTAGTGATTTTCAACTAAACCAGGATATTTTAGGTATTGTGAGACTCTGGATCTTATTTCAAGCTTCTGTCTTAGTTGGCTTTCTTTGAGACCACTCCAGTTGGGGAAAGGGATTTAAGGGGATGAAGCACACTACATTATTGTGGGTGGGGGCATAATTACAGGTTTTCCCCTCAACCTCTGTTGACACTAATCAGGGACGGGTTCTTCCAGTATTGCTGGGTGAGGGATGGAATTCTGGTTCCCTAGGAGACTCCATTGGCCCCACTAGGCCTCCTAGTGATATCACTTGTTCTAGGAGTAGAAGTGCCTTTTTACTGCTTTCCACATAGTTTCCATGGACACCGCCCTGGTATGGAAAGGGTGGGTGCTTTTTTATTGCTGGGTGGGGGAAGAAGGCCAGGCTCCCTATCTGGTCCCCACTGGCCTCATGGGGTGGAAAAACTGTGGTGTTCTTAGAGCCAGCTGGGGATGGAAGGTCCAGTTCCTACTCTGCCTTCCCTGATACTAGTCTGGTGGAGGGTTGGGGTACCTGTGACAGCCTGGCAGGTATGGAAGTCTAAGGTCTCCCCTGGGGGTCATAGTGTTTTCTGTACTGTTCGACTGTAGCAGAGTGGTTATTATCTAAATGATTTCTGTCTTGTCAGACTCTCTGTTTCCTGGCCCTTTAGCCAGAGGGAATAGATTTTGTTTGGGGCTTTTTTCATCTACGTCCATGGGCATTTCTGTGTGGCTGGTTTGTTCAGCTACAAGTGTGAGATTTATAAAGCAAAAAAAAAGAAAGAAAATCTAGATAACTCACCACCATGTTGTTTCTTGGGCGCCTAGCTCATCTGCCTTGTTGTCTCCAACTTTTAGAGTCTTCTTATGTTTGTTTTATACGTGAAGTCCAGGGTTTTTAGTTGTACCTAGTGGGAGGAATAGAAAAAAGTGCACATTTTCTGTCTTTCTAGAGGTAGAACCTGACTTATATTAGAATAAACAAAGAAGGAACAGCCACTTTTTCAGTTGGGACTGGGTTTTGTTTCCCATATTAAAACAGCTGAGAGAAGGTTACTTGGGGATGCCACTCTATGTATAAGTAGAGTACAGGGTGAATCTTGTATATGTCAGAATGCAGAATCACTGACATTTAAATAAGAATGAGAATTAGATATCATTAATGCTCATGAGCCATCAGATGATATTTCATGATGGATTCATTCATCTGCATTCTTTTTTGATGGCTTTTCTGCTGCTTTCTGAATGCTTCTAGTGCCAAAGAGAGTAGCTACTTATTAAATCATCAGGTTTTTGGATAATCCATTATTAGAAAATGTCACAAGGGAGGAAAAAGAAAGCCATTCTTTTTTTTTTTTTTTTAATTTTAAAGATTTTATTTATTTATTTATTTTAGAGAGAGAGAGCACAAGCTCAGGCAGACAGAGTGGTAGGCAGAGGCAGAGGGAGAAGCAGGCTCCCTGCCGAGCAAGGAGCCCGATGCGGGACTCGATCCCAGGACGCTGGGATCATGACCTGAGCCAAAGGCAGCCGCTTAACCAACTGAGCCACCCAGGCGTCCCAAGAAAGCCATTCTTTTTGAATAGAAGCATAGATGAATGGATTTGCAGTTGTTGAGCTTTTATTGACATGCACCATGATAGGTAATTTTGCATACATTATGCATTTAACTCTTATAAATAACTCCATTGTCTATGAAAACATAGGTTAAAATTATAAAACTTATACCAATCCTAAACTTTTTAATATAAATCCTTTTTTAAAAAAGATTTTATTTATTTACTTGAGAGAGCATGAGAGGGGAGAGAGTCAGAGGGAGAAGCAGACGGACTCCCTGCTGGGCAGGGAGCCCTATGTGGGACTTGATCCCAGGACTCCAGGATCATGACCTGAGCCAAAGGCAGTTGCTTAACAAACTGAGCCACCCAGGCACCCTCAATTTTCTTCTTATTGTGATAGGAGGACATTGTGAAAACCCTGAATACAGAAAGAAGTCTGGACAACGTGCCATTTATTATCCATAGTCCTTTTCCAGCAATAACCTCTGCTACTGTTTTCTTGTTTCCTCTCACTCTGTACACACTGTTTTGCATAATAGTGATCGTGCATGGTACTATTCCCTCCTTTTCTACTTAACTTTTATTTAAAAAAATATTCACCATGTTATTCCAAGAACCTTACAAATGTTTTTAATGATTGTATGAGTCTACTTTTATTTTGCCATTTCTCTGATGTTGAATATTTAGCTTCTTTCTTATTTTGAGAATAATAAAACTGTGTCAAACATTAATTCATACGTGCATTTACAGAGTACTTGACAAGCCCTGTGCTAGGCAGTAGGCACAATGATGATCAGATCCAGTTCTTTTCTCTTGGAGCGTAAAGTCTAAAGCAGTAGCTAGTGTAACTTTCTGTGATGAAATTAATGTTCTCTATCTGTGCTATCCAATATGGTAGCCATACAGCTATTGAGTGCTTGAAATGTGGCTACTGTGAGGAACTGAATTTAACATTTTACTTAATTTTAATTAATTTAAACTTAAACAGTGCCGTGTGGATTGTGGGTACTATACTGGACTGGGCAGATCCAAAAAAAATGGAACTATGAATCAAATGAACACACTAATGGATGCGTAATTACAAGTCGAAAAAAGAATTCAGAAGGAGGGGCGCCTGGGTGGCTCAGTGGGTTAAAGCCTCTGCCTTCGGCTCAGGTCATGATCCCAGGGTCCTGGGATGGAGCCCCACATCGGGCCCTCTGCTCGGCAGGGAGCCTGCTCCCCCTTCTCTCTCTCTCTGCCTGCCTCTCTGCCTACTTGTGATCTCTCTCTCTGTCAAATAAATAAATAAAATCTTAAAAGAAAAAAAAAGAATTCAGAAGGAAATGAACATGATTTCATGCAAGTTCATAATAGAAGGGTATTAATAGGAGTTAAGTCGGTAAAGAGAGGGTGGGGAGTAGAGAACATTCTAGGGTATAAGAAAAGAACACATGCTCTGGAGGGAAAGAGTGGGAAAGACAGAAGAAGCCAGTCTACAGCAGGGAATGATGAGGAGAGGAAGGTGTGAGATGTTTCTGGAAAGGAAAGAGGGGACCATATCATGCTGGCATTGATGGCTACCTTGAGGATTTTAGTTTTTATACAAGGAGCTATTGGGAATTTTAAAGCTGGGGCTAGCAGAAGATTTTTACATGATCACATACATGGTTGGAAAAGCTTACTCTGCTTGTAGACTACAACTTGGAGGAGGATTTCGAGAGAAAGCTAGAATGATTATGGGTCACCAAGCAAGGAAGAAATTGTATAAGGTGTAGGTGAGAGTGGCAACAGAGATAGAGACAAGTGGATGGGGTGAAGAAATACTTAGAAAATTAGGAAAAAGGGCAAAAATTGCTGGTAGATTTTGTATGTGGAATGAGACAGAGCCAACTACAGATTTTGTATTGTGTGAGTTGCCGGATGGTGGTCTCTAGAGTTAAGATTACTACATTAATTTTGTTTTGGGAATATTGAGTGGTACCTTTAAAATAGTCAAATGAAGATGTCAATGTAGATAAAGGTGTGAAGCTCAGGGTAGAGATCTTGGCAAGAGATAAAATTTTGTATCCTTGGCACATGGATGACAGTTGAAGCTATGGACAAGGATTAGGGGTTTTGTTTTGTTTTCAGTTTTATTGAGGTATAATTGACAAAACTGCCTATTAAGGTATACAATATGATTATTTGATACACATTTTGAAATACCACAATCAAATTAATCAGCACATCCATCCCCTCACATAGCTAACATTTTTTTTTTCCTTAGCATGAGTTTTTCTAAGGAGATAGTATACGGTAAGAAGAGACAAGAAGAATCTAAAATTAAATTAGAGAAATTTTACAGTTTTGTGACCAAATGGAAACATCTATGAAGGACACACATGGTGTTAACTCCTAGGTGGTGGCAATCATGATTTTGTATTTATCATTATGCCCTAAGCCCCTAGTAGAACAACTGGAGTAAGTAAGGACCCAATAAATATTTGTTAACTGAAAGAAGTAGTAAGTGGAGCAATCAGAGAGTTCGAATACAAAACAAGTACATATAGTATTATGGGACCAAGTAGGACAGAATTATAAGCAATGTCTATCACTGTTGAGAAGCAAGTTAATCTAAAGGCTGAAAAATGCCCATTGTTTTTTAGCAACATAAAAGCTACTGGCTACCGAGATGTGAGCTGTGTAAGTGGAATGATGGAAACAGGAGCCTTGGTTTATAAGCCTTAGGCAACTTTTTGTTTTGATTTCTTAACATATTGGTATATTGCTTTCCTGAAATATACCTGAGAATGGCTTTTAATTTAGTACTAAAAACATTTTTCATCCCCTTTTTTCTCAAAAGGCCATACCCAAACAAAAACAAGAAACAAATGCAAACACCATCTTTGCTAAAAGGGTTATAGGACATTTTAGAACAAATATAAGACAATTATAAGTCACAATATATGAAGACTGAAAACAGAATGGTAATGATATAACAGAAAGGAGAAAGACATTCTCAAGTACCTGTACAAATCTGGTTGGGATAAAAGTGGTAACAAATAGAAGCATACCAGTTGTCCTCATGAAGCCCTGGCAAGGCTCAAGGAGTGTAGGCCCAGGTGCTCTAAAGATTAGGTTGAAGGAGGGGTGATGATATTGACAAAACAGGTGGCAGGAAATAGGTTCATATCCTCCCTTATTCCAGCAGGAGAGAGAGAGAGAGATTTATTTCCTAGAAAACTGAACCAGAGGGGCGCCTGGGTGGCTCAGTGGGTTAATACCTCTGCCTCAGGCTCAGGTCATGATCCCGGGGTCCTGGGATCCAGCCCCGCATCGGGCTCTCTGCTCAGTGCAAGCCTGCTTCCCCCTCTCTCTGTCTGCCTCTCTGCCTACTTGTGATCTCTGTCTGTGAAATAAAAAATAAATAAAATCTTAAAAAAAACAAAAAACAAAAAACTGAACCAGAGAGGTATGGGACTTGGGAAAGCTGTCACTGAAGAGGATATGAGTGAGTGAGATGCTGCACGAAAGCAGGACAACTGAGTGAAATGAATGGAGAGATGCGCAACTGCTTATCCTGGCCAGCTCCCAAGTGCCAGTAGTGAGGAATATGCCTGCTAAGCAGGAGACAAGAAGATTCTTCTGAAGACTCAGAGCCGTCTCAGAGAAAGCATATAGAGTAGGTCTTCAACAAAATAGTGATCAGGCCACCCAGTCATCCTGCTGTGATGCACATGTTTCTACAAAATGCTTGCAATGCACATGGAGTTTTCTCATTGTCCCAGTATCTAACTTGTATGTATGAAAAGAAAGCAGAGAATCACCAGATATTTGAAGAAAATCTCCATCAGAAAACACTTAAGAAACACTAAGAGGGGAATTCAGAAGAAATACAGAAAACATGAAAAGCCGAGGAAACATTTAAGATATTCTGAGGGATAGGATAGATATTATTCCTTGCAACAAGAAGGATGCTATTAAATAGTCAGCCAGGGGTGCCTGGCTGACTCAGTCAGAAGAGCGAGCAATGCTTGATCTGGAGGTCGTGAGTTCAAGCCCCATGTTGGGTGGAGAATTCAGTTCAGGGGCGCCTGGGTGGTTCAGTGGGTTAGGCCTCTGCCTTTGGCTTAGGTCATGATCCCAGGGTCCTGGGATCAAGCCCCGCATGGGGCTCTCTGCTCCGCAGGGAGCCTGCTTCCTCCTCTCTCTCTCTGCCTGCCTCTCCGCCTACTTGTGATCTCTGTCTGTCAAATAAATAAAATCTTTTAAAAAAAGAAAAGAAAAGAAAATTCAGTTCATGCAAATTTTAAAGAAAACAGAAAACAGTGGAAAAGAAATTATCAATTAAATGCCAAATTCCCCAGAACTTAACGATGATTCTCCATATTGAAACAGTCCAGTGATTATCCACAGGCCTGCATTTAGCCTTTGCAGAGGCCTGTGCGGGAGTATGAATGGAGGCCTGCATACTAGACCTCCAAATATGCTCAAGTTATAAACGGAGTTAGACCTAGGTTCAGGTCACATATCCACCCAAGTCTGTGGCCTTCTCCTTGGTGATTGTCCTTCCGACCAAGCCTAGAAACAAAAGGCCCTTGGTTCGGGGCACCACCCTTGCCTATGCAAACGCAGAGGTTAGGAGGGGGCAAGTTGTTTGCAGGAATAGCAAGGGGGAAGCTGGTCTGGGCTGAGGGCTGGCTTGATCAAGCTTCTGTGGGAGCCTGCTAGACACATTTTCTCCCTCATGCCTTTGTTCTCATTTAGGATTTCCAGAAAGTTTTAAACACCTCCCCAATTTCTATCATTGAGCCCAGGAAGGGCAGATAGCACAGTTGCCCTTTGGGAGGGGTGGAGGGGAAGAACCTTGTCACTTAGTGCCCCAAGGCAGAAACTGAATGGTTTGTCTTGATACATTCTTACTCCTGCATTCTCAGGCTTGAAGGGCAGCAGTTCAGCCTTTGTCCCTTTGTCCTCCCGCCCTCCCCTCCAAATTCTTGTTTTTTAAAAAATTTACTGGCTGAGCTTTTAAAATATTGTCTAATGACTGAAAAGAACAATGCCTCTGGTTTTGGTGTTTGTGTGGGGTCCCTTCTAAATTGCAGGGCCCAGGACAGGGGCTCATATTGGGATATGGTGCCCAGTACAATAAATGGAAAAACAATCCACATCAACGCATATCTAATTAAATTTGGGGGAGAAAAAGATCCTGAAGATTTCAGTGAGAAAAATCATCATCTACAATGAACTGAGAGAGCACGATAATGGAACAAGAGTACAGGTCAGAAAACAGTAAACAGAGTCATAATGATTCTGTGTGAAAATAATTTTCATCCTAGAGTCTTCCATCCAGTCAGAATATCAAGAGGGCAGACTAACGTCATTCTCAGACACGAAAGATCTTGAACTATTTTGCCTCTCATGCACTCATTTGCAAGAAGAGAAGGCATGGTGTACTTCATCAAATGAAGAAAAAACCAGAAAGGAGGTAGGCATTACTAACTGAGGAGAGCCATCATCCTACTTGATGTGGTTTGAAGTGGTGGCCAAGAGAGAATTCCTGACATATCTTTGGTGCGCAAAGGTTGTTTATGTTAAAGCAGAGGGACAGGACCCGAGGGCAGAAAGGCAGTTGCCCCAGATTGTAAGAAGCTTCTGATTCTGT
>RCUC01116550.1:0-25649 GCA_003697995.1 Taxidea taxus jeffersonii | reverse complement strand
AAAAAAAAAAAAAACACAAAATATAAACAGTGGCAGTGATTGTTCTGAATGTAAATAAAAGCAGGTTCTCATACTTCAAATAACAGATCCCTATCAGGTTAAATAATGTGTTATGTTTATTATTTATTCTGCAACTATTAATAATAATATAATATATTTAAACTTTTATATTTCCACAGAAATTATGATGGTCTGTTTCTTTCCATTTCTTAGTAATGGCTTGGGTCATAACCAACCAATATCAGTTGTCAAGATCTTAGAGAAATATGTCTGAACCTCCCAAGAATAATTAATCTAAATCCTTTGTGCAGACACTGGGTGTAGCATGATATGAGTCACTGATTTTCTCCTCTATAGTTGATACATTCAGCAAGAAGAAAGACTTTTTGTTTAGTAGCAATTGTACTTTATTTTTCCCCCCAAGGTCAAATACATTTAGATAAGATTTGTTCATCCACAGATAGATCTAATGTAAACTTCAGAAATACAGGAGTTTCTGGGACATTCTGTTTTGTGATATGGGAGTATTGTTGATATATTTCACTTGTTTTTTATTTTTGTTTTCTACTTTATGTATTTATTATACTTTGAAATATAACACACATACAAAAGAGTGTCTGAAAATACATAAATGCTACCGTATAGTCTAAAGAACAGTAAGAAAATAAAATACTTACACCTGACTTCCAGACCAATAAGTAGGACATCCTAAAACATCCTCAAATTACTTTCACTACCTTTGTATATAACCTTAAACAATTTCTTGTTTGATTTTACCTGTTTTTTATACTTTACTTAAACAAAATAATATGAATTATTTTCTCTTCTGAGAAAATATGTTTTTGAAATTCCTCCATGTGGATGAGTGTAGTTATTGTTTGTGACATTGGTTTGTTTTTCACAAAAAATACCTACCCCCTTCAAAGACATATAAACTGATCTGCCTCTTTGAAATGGAATAAGCATTAGATGAATGGGCCCAGTCTGTTGAAACCAGAAATGTTGAGATCCATGATTTCAAAGACGTAAAATATATAGTTCTCCATCTCTCTCATACTTCCTCTTCCCCTGTACCCCACCCTCACACGTCCCCCTCCAAGAAAAAAGAAGCCATTTTTTACAGAGATATTTCGGTTTTTCTTATCTTGGAATGCTTAGAACAAAACAAAAGGTATGTCCAGCTCAGCGGGGAGTCTGGTTCTCCCTCTGGCCCTGCTCGTGCACTCGTGAGTGCATGCCCTCTCTCTCTCT
Source organism: Taxidea taxus jeffersonii (assembly GCA_003697995.1). NCBI lineage: Eukaryota > Metazoa > Chordata > Mammalia > Carnivora > Mustelidae > Taxidea > Taxidea taxus. Next base: position 24,398 of record RCUC01116550.1, on the reverse strand, counting down.
CTCTCTCAAAAATAAATAAATAAATAAATAAATATTTTTAAAAAACAAAAGGTACAGCACCAGGTTCAGAAAACAGGTAGAGACAAGTAAGAAAATGCTAAAAAAAAAAAAAATCTATATAGTTCTTTTCTCCTGCTTCATCATGCCACCAGAAATAGCTAGAATCAGCTGCATCTTGTCACCTGGGTTCTTCTGTCCTAGTGACCACACTGCTAGAGGAGGGTTTATAAGAGAGTTACTTGTGAGCTTCCGGAAGAAGATATTCTTGAGTTAGGACAGCAGTGAATGAACAACCGCCCTAGAGATTTGGATTTAGGAAAAGTTACTTGATGGATTCATGAGAAACTGGGAGTGTGGATCTGCAGAAGTGAAGGGAAATTTTAAAATTTTTTTTTTGATTGAGGGGTTTAGGAGACGAGTTGGGGAAAAGAAAGAAGCCAAGAAGTTGATGGAAGGTTGGAGCAATGTTTGAGGTAAAAGTATTCATGAACATTATTGTTGATGATTAGATAGATGGGTGATTTTTAAGAAAAGTTATGGAAATAATAAAGTTAAGTTTACTTGCACTGTTGGATACAAAACTCCTGGTATCTTAGTAAAGTGTATTATAGAAAAGAACTGCATGGGTGAATAGGTTTTCTTGTGGAAATTAAGAGACCGAATTTCATATCTGAGTTGATGTGGGAAGAACAAAAACAGCAAGCACAGCATAGAAATATGACCCAGAAACGGATAAGCCAAAGCCAACAGGAGACTGGAGACAGAGGTAGCCTTGAGAACCATACCTCTACTCCAGCCTGGGAAAGGCCCAAGAGCTCAGAGAGGACACACGCTCAGTGTGGCTCAAGTTTCTGTCTGGGAACATCATAAAATTAGGACAAGATGAGGACAAGAGAACAAGGCAAGATTATGAACCATAAGGTGCTATTTCTGTGACATTAGGTAAAAAAGTAATAGGGGTTCAGAAATGGAATATGTCAGTGAGGAGTGGATATCTGAAACCATCAGGCAGGACACAAAATTTATGCTAGACTTAGAAAGAATTCATGGTATTTCGAAAGATAGGCAGAAAGAGGGAAGACATTTTGGGGCACAAATCAGAAAGAGTTGCATGAGCTAAGCTATATAAATGAGAACTGACTATGGTTGAATGAAATCGGTGCTAAGTGGAAATATAAATAATACAGGGAAATCCAGAGGAAAGGATGATTAATTTTGTCTGACAGAAGAGTTCTCTAAAGAGGTAGCTTTAGAGCATTTAAGAATGATAAGGATCTAAATAGGCAGACAGGGTATATGGGTGACTCACTGGGTTAAGCCTTTGCCTTCAGCTCAGGTCATGATCTCAGGGTCCTGGGATCAAGCCCCACATTGGGATCTCTGCTCAGCAGGAGCCTGCTTCCCTCCCTTCTCTCTGCCTGCCTTTCTGCCTACTTGTGATCTCTGTGTCAAATAAATAAATAAAATCTTTAAATAAATAAATAGGCAGACAATGGAGAAGAATTTGTTTCTCATGATATAACAAATAATATAAACTTCCTTAAAATGATGGATAAAATTATTTTTTAAATCCATTCTCATGCATGTCTGGGCTTGTAAGACAATAAGAAAATGAAGTAAATCCCAAGAAGATAATAGAAAGTAAGATCAAGAATCCAAGGTAATAAGCAAGCTTTCAACCTAGCAACTATCCTAAAGTACTTGCCAGTTCCCAGTAACCTAGATGGAAAGCAGTCTATAAGCAAACATTACCCAAAAGGAAAGTGATATTGCTACTTATATCAAACTTATATTAACTTAAAATGTATTTACATTTGAAGGCAATAATCACTTGTAGTGAAAAAGAAAATAAGTACATAAGGCTGAAAGATTGAATCCTCAAAGATGTAATAATTCTAAAGTTGTATACAGCTAATAACATAAAGTCAAAATAAATAAAGCAATACTTGACCAAACTAATAAGATAATTTAAAAAATTTATTATAATATTAAAAGTGTTTTTTTTTAGATTTTATTTCTTTATTTAACAGAGAGAGACAGCAAGAGAGGGAACACAAGCAGGGGGAGTGGGAGAGGGAGAAGCTGGCTTCCCGCTGAGCAGGGAGCCCAATGCAGGACTCAATCCCAGGACCCTGGGATCACAAACCAAGCCAAAGGTAGATATCTAATGACTGAGCCACCCAGGTGCCTCAATATCAGAGATCCTTTAATAACTAACTGACAACACACAACAATAGCAACAAGTAAACTGAAACAGATAATAAACACTTTGAATGAAACTAGCGAAGTTAGTATAACTTATTCATCTATATATGTTCTGTAACCTACTTTTCCACTTAAGAGTTTTGACTATTGATTTTTTCTACCAATATTCCTCTCATTTATAGTCTCTTATTATAGTTAAAAATAAGGACATTAATTCATTTTTAAATTTGAAAATATCAAATACCGTGTTGAATAGGAACATATGTTATTTCGTTCTCTTAATCAAAATTTAATTCAAATGATAAAGCACAGAGGGAACATGTGATATATAACAAAATCTGGATTTTTCACCAAAATTACTCTTTAACTCGGTCATTTTTAATCTTAGGTCACGGACTTCTCTGAGAATCTAATAAAAGCTTTGATCTTCTCTCCAGAAAAACTCACATGAATGTGACATTTGCAAACCATATCAAAGAATTTGTATTTATATTAAACCCATCTATGGAGCCCCAGTGGACCACAGAACTCAGTTTAAGTATCCAGGTATATGTGAAAATTTTGCTGCTAAAGAAACTAACCTTACTTACAATGGGAATTCAAAGAAATATTTTTAAAAGAAAGTTAGTACCAGTCTCTAAAAATGTTACATTTATATTTTTATCACAGTTAAAAATGATGTGTCCAGTTTTTTGGAGCATCTCTAGCTAATGTTGTCTATCATCTTTCAATTAAACGGTACTTACTGAGCACTATCTATGTACCATGCTCAGCACAGAACTAAGCAGATGTTAAAATCAATATGGTCTCCCTCAGAAATGTATGACTATGTAAGAAAAACAAATAATAAAACCAGAAAGTGATAATGCAAATTTAAGAGTAGATCAAAGTTCTATGGTATCCCAGTGCCTAACCTAAACAATATTAGAAGAAAACTTGAGAAAAATAAATACTTGCAAACTATGTCAAGTATATGTTTGACCAGAAAACTCACTCAGAAAATACTTTGGTTTTCCTATAGTGGAAGACTGTGTAAATATTTTGTACAAATATAGAAGAAACATGTCAAATACAATTTTTATTTCCCTCTATATAAAGGTGAATTTTCCAATCTTACCAGGAAATTCCTTGATTTCCTATCAATGAAGCTCTCTTCACTCATCATGTATATGTAATTTCCCCGTTGTAACAGTCTATACCATGCATGCCATAAGACAGCTAATTGTCATGGGCAGAATCTTTGCTTCCCATAATAGCATGCATATTTATGAAGCTGTGAACTTGAAAAGAACAAGCTAATCTTAACCACACATGGCTGCTGAGAGGGGTTCTTGCTGGCTCCCAGACTTAACAGAGTACAGGAAGAAGGGAATAAGATTGGACCGGAAGGGGATGGAACTGGTAACAAGAATGAAAATGGCACTTTGAGAACTACCTTAGCCTCTAATTTCCCAGAGTCAGTAAAAGTATTTAAGCATCTCGCCCTGTCTTTTACATAAGTCTGCTGCCTGACATAATACCTCCTAATTAATTACAGACAGAGAAGAGAAACAATATTGATTATTTTAATGGCTTTTAGATTTAATTTTTAAACTGCCTACAACTCAGGTGCCTTATATTTTCTGTTTTCCTAATGCTTCAATCTACAGCATTGTCTTGGTACTGGCAATAAATATTTTCTGTCTAATTATAATTATTTGACTAAGAAGAACTGAAATGAATCTCAATTACCATTCATTCATACCAATGAATACCAAATTCGAAGATCATCACAAATGTTTTCAATGAAGTAATATATAGGGAATCGATTGTATTCTTTTTAATGTAACATCTAATGTTCAGTTAAGTAAAATGAAAATCATCTAAGGAATCAGTCCATGAAATATAAGAGTAACTATTTTCTTAAAGACTGAAAAATATCTATAAAGTAAGACACTAACTTTTTAATAAATGCTTTCTCTCATCTTACTGATCACCATATTAAAGTAGTAGTTAAATGTCATTACATCTCGGTGTTGATGCCCTCAACTCTTCATCTTATCTCTTTCTTTAAAATAAATTAGTTCTTCATTTCTCAACAAATGATGGGAGTAATGTAAATCCAAAAAGCAGCAATTATGCAAAAACTAAAGTCAAAACCGTTTTCTTTTTTCCCCCTTCTCTAACAGCTTGTAAGCATAATTAATCAAATCAAGCTTCCCTCTCATCATGAAGAGCTGTAATTTCAAAAAGTAAATTACAGCATTCTTGCAGTAGCACATATAAAGTATATTAAGAAAATATGTATATGAAATAGGAGTTTGTTCTTGGTGATAAATTTTATCCTATTAAATCCCCTTCTGTATCACAAATTCATATTCAAAATACAGACACTGCCCATTGAAGGAGCTATCTTATTATAGAAATTCTGAATAACTCAAAATACAATAAATTTAAAAATTTCCTATGTCCTAATAAATCAGTCAGAGGAACAAAATTAATGGACACCACATCCTCAGGAACAATCGCAAACATATCTAAGGTATTATATTAATAAATATACCTTGGTAGTTTCTTTTTTTTAACAGACTTATCACACACGTGTAAAAAAACCAAAACTGGCACATAAACAGACACATAGACCAGTGGAACAGAGTAGAGAGCCCAGAGAGGGACCCTCAACTCTATGGTCAAATAATCTTCGACAAAGCAGGAAAAAATATACAGTGGGGAAAAGACAGCCTCTTCAATAAATGGTGCTGGGAAAATTGGACAACTATGTGTAGAAGTATGAAACTCGACCATTCTCTTACGCCATACACAAAGATAAACTCAAAATAAATAAAAACGTGAGGCAGAAATCTATCAGAATCATAGAGGAGAACATAGGCAGTAACCTCTTCGACATTGGCCACAGCAACTTCTTTCAAGACGTGTCCCCAAAGGCAAACGAAACAAAAGCAAAAGTGAACTTTTGGGACTTCATCAAGATCCAAAGTTTCTGCACAGCAAAGGAAACAGTCAACAAAACAAAGAGGCAGCCCACAGAATGGGAGAAGATATTCTCAAATGACACAACAGACAAAGTGCTGATATCCAAGATCTATAAAGAACTCCTCAAACTCAACACACACAAAACAGATAATCATGTCAAAAAATGGACAGAAGACATGAACAGACACTTCTCCAAAGAAGACATACAAATAGCTAACAGACACATGAAAAAATGTTCATCATCATTAGCAATCAGGGAGATTCAAATCAAAACCACATTGAGATACCTCCTTACACAAGTTAGAATGGCCAAAATTAACAAGACAGTAAACTACAAGTGTTGGAGAGGATGTGGAGAAAGGGGAACCCTCTTACACTGTGGGTGGCAATGCAAGTTGGTGCAGCCACTTTGGAAAACAGTGTGGAGATTCCTCAAAAAATTAAAAATAGAGCTACCCTATGACCCTGCAATTGCACTACTGGATATTTACCCTAAAGATACAGATGTAGTGAAAAGAAGGGCCATCTGTACCCAGTGTTCATAGTGGCAAAGTCCACAGTCGCCAAACTATGGAAAGAACCAAGATGCCCTTCAACAGATGAATGGATAAAGAAGATATGGCCCATATATACTATGGAGTATTATGCCTCGATCAGAAAGGATGAATACCCAACTTTTGTATCAACATGGATGGGACTGGAAGAGATTATGCTGAGTGAAATAAGTCAAGCAGAGAGTCAATTATCATATGGTTTCACTTATTTGTGGAGTGTAAGGAATAACATGGAGGACATTGGGAGATAGAGAGGAGAAGTTAGTTAGGGGAAATTGGAGGAGGAGACAAACCATGAGAGACTGTGGACTCTGAGAAACAAACTGAGGGTTTTGGAGGGGTGGCGGGGAGGGGGTTGGGTGAGCCTGGTGTTGGGTATTGAGGAAGGCATATATTGCATGGAGCACTGGGTGTGGTGTATAAACAGTAAATTTTGGAACACACACACAAAAAAATTAAATTAAATTTTAAAAACAAAAAAAAATGTTTTTAAGTACTATTTTAAAAACCTTGTCTGTAGTGTCCCTAAATGTCCACAATTAGGATATTACCAACTTCCATCAAGAGAAGTTGTTTCCAACGTTTCCTGGAAAAAACATGCAATAATTACTCCTATTTGCAGAAATGTAAAGATATTGCCTCTTCAGTTGAAGATTCACTATATCTACGTGCCAAAATAAGTGCCCAAGATTATGAATGCAGGCAAAATATTGAAAGAGTAATTTTCTATCCAAAATACGATATCAGAGAGAGCACTTTCTTTCATTGAAGCATATCTTTAAATCCCTCCTCTTTCTTAAAGCCTCTCCAGACTAATTGAATGCACAAGACTAACAAATTTTATGGCTTCCTACCACTTATTACCACCCTTTCCTATATAATTATTCCCCTGAGGGTTATAATGCTATTAAATCATCTATCTGACACATGCATTTTTTTATTTTAACATTGATTGAGCTGTCTGCATCGTCCTTGTATTTATTTGAATCAATGCTGCCCGTCTACTTTGCACCCAACCCAGGACCAGCTCCAGATAAGGCACTTTCAAAAGCTATTTGGTATAAATGACGAGGGTGACAAAAATTATTTGTTAAAGTCAAGATTTCTTGTCCTCTAAAATCCAGTTTTATAGGGAGGTAAATGTATTTTTTTCTTAAAAGCAAAGACCTTATTAATGGGGTTAAACACTTCCTGATGGAAATCCTGGAACACAAAAAGGAGCTATTGACTTGCACACAGGAGCAGGCAGAGCCTATGTGCAGAGCAAGCACGTGGAAACAGACTCAGTCAAGGGGACTCTCCACTTCTCCTGAAAGCATACACTACTAACTAGTCCTTTCGTTCTGAGTGAAACAGTATTTAACCCACCTTCAGACTGGTCGTATGAAGCAAAAATAATGTAGATTCATTTTAACTAAGGGAGAATAGTTAACAGCAACCAGAAGCAATTCACAACAAGGCACGTAACAAACCAATCTTGAACCAATTATGCATGTCTAAGTTATATTACATATATTTAGTGGAATACATGTAGATTGCAGTACAGATCACTAATCATTACTTTTATTTTAATAATCACTAAAGATATTAAACTATTAATGATTTCCATAGGAACCAGTATTAGATTTTAAAATTAGTTATATATGTTTTCATATAAATATAGTAATGTAAAAGAACTTACATTATTTTCATTTTCATATATATGAGAAATTCTGTATGCAATATGTATAGCTACACAGTAGAATCTGTACAGATCAAACAGCATAAATTGTATAATGCGTGAAAATACAGAGCTGTCTAAAATTTGATGAGAAGAATAAATAATACAAGTTAGGAAGCTCCATAAATGATGCATTTTGTATGTTCTTTGTATTTCAACAAAAACTTGCTATCAAAAGATATTATCTATCAAATATAAAAATTAAAACATTCATGAAGTGCCTTAAAACTAAATGTTTAGTTTGGGGATAAATATGGATTTTTTAGAAATATTTATAAATATATCAAGCAAATATGAATAACATTATTTGACAACCAAGTTTATTATTGTCAATAGTGTTCCCAAAATAAAAAAGTCCTTAGGTTTTCCAGCCATAGTAAGATCCAGATACACAAAGTCCACAATCTAGACATGGGAATTAACTTTGGAGGAATTATTAGATAGCTCCGATCTCTTGATAATTCAATAAATGTGAAAGGAAGGAAATATGGAAAACCCAGGGCAGAAAAATCATTAGAAAAATATCAAATAATGATTCTCATGTAGTTGAGCCTGGAAGCCTTCCCAACTGTGTATATGTTATTCTCCATCATCTTACTCAGGCTATCAGGAGGTCACAGCACCCTCCAAAGACACCCCAGCTCCAGAACAATGAACACTCCACCTTCAATCATCATCACTAACCAAGGCAGATCTCCATTAAACAGTCACTCGAGGAGATCCTGACACTAATGTATAATAAACAATGTTGTGCTCCTTATACTTAATCACAGTTTTAATCAAATCTATTTCTACTTGGGGAAAAAAGGAGAAAATATTTAGAAGCAGAGGAGACTTTAATGCTCTTGGCTCTTTATTCTGGAGGAGATGCAACTCCACCCTCAAAAGAAGCCACCAATGAATCTAACTCCTCTACGACTACATCGTAATAGAAGGGTCAATCAGAATGGAATCTATATTAGGTAGAAAACTACTATTCAAAGTTGAATATCTTCAAAAGCTGCAAATGGCATTTTTAAGTAAGATCTTCCTAGTTCTATTCATTAGAATATGATGAAATAGTAGCACCGGGGTGGTTCTGTCAGTTAAGCATCTAACTTCAGCTCAGGTCATGGTCTCAGGGTCCTGAGCCCCATACGGGGCTCCCCACTCAATAAGGAGTCAGTCTGCTTGTCCCTCTCCGTCCCCCAAACCTCCTCATGCTGATGCTCTCTCTGTCTCTCTCTCATTTAAATAAATAAAATATTTTTTTAAAATCTATTAAAATATTATAAAACAAGTGAGAAAAGAATCATAGCCAAATAAGTACAAAACCATTCAGTTCTTATACAGATTTATCACATACTTCACCTTCACTGTTTCAACTTCCCCCAGACCATCCCATTTCCTCAATTCTCAGATAGACTTCCAGTGCCATCCAGTCACTTTGATTCTCTTCTTATCCAGAATGGGTTTCCCTCTCCATTTTGTTCCCGTTCCTCAAGGTCAGGAGCTCTTCAGACATGCTCCACAGCAGCCCACAGAGGGCCTCATGCAGTAAGTACGTGTTACTGAAATGCACACAGCATTTCACCTTCAGCTGGATAGTGGGCTAACCACTTGGAGAAAAAAGCAACAATAATCCCTTTTCCTCCCCACCAAACTAGACTGGAAATAACAGTTTGTGGCCCGTAAGGTCAGAGCACAGAAGAATGAGAGAAGGCCCACATCTCTAAACTTCTCTGATTCTTCAGTAAAAGAGTCAAGCTGAATCTTGCTCTTTTCTGGTCCTGTGATTTTAATATTCACAATATTATTTAGATAAAGTATACATCTTTACAGAATTTTAGGCATCAAAATTTACCTGAAATTATGGTATTAAACTATATTTTAACTGGATTAGCATGTTTTTTAAGGGATGGAAATTTCCAACTCAACATTCTAGAATTGAGGTCAGAAAACTTTTTTCTGTAAAGGGCCAGATAATAAATATTTTAGCTTTTGTGGGCCATAAGGTCTCTATCACAACAACTCGGTTTTACCATTGTAGCATGAAAATAGCCAGAAGTAATATGTAAATGGATGGGCGAGACTGTATTTCAATAAAACTTCATCTGCAAAATCAGATACCAGGTCAGATTAGATCTGAAGGTTATATTTTGCCAAACCATGTTCTAAGATAAAATCATGGGATTATTAGACTCTTAGAGCCAGAGCTAACACTATAAATTATCTACCTTAGCAACTGTCTTGTAATCAGAAGTATTATATAATAATTATTGTCTTTTGTAAAATACGTAAGCATTCCAGTGAAGATTTCCAAATAAATAAGAAGAAAGCAAAAGTTCTCTCTAATCTCATGACACTGAGATAACTACTGTTAACATTTTGCTATCTACCCTTGTAGTCATTATGTATAAATTTCCTGTATAAGTTTCATTTTTTTCATATTATATATGCACTTTCTTGCAAATTATCATACCACCTATGCAATTTTGTGAGCCATTTATCTATTTAACAACTTTTCAAAAGCACTTCCTTACATCCTTAAATAATCTTCAAGAGTATACTTTTAAAAGGCTACGTAATTTTATCATCAGCTGCATATGCCATAAGTTATTTAATCAGTCCCTTAACACCAGACATTTCTTTCAAGTTGCTATGCTATTATAAATAGGTAGACAATGGCTCTCCTTGTGCATAGATCTGTGTACAACAATCTGATTACTTCCCCATGGTAAATTCTTAGAAAGGGAATTGTGAAGTCAAGAAGCATGAAAAACAGTTGTTGTTGTTTTAATTTTGTGGCTTTTGATACACATTGCTAGACTGCCCTTCTGAGCACATTGGTCGACTTATACCTTCATCATCAGTGAACTACAATACCCATTGCTATGAAATACCGCTACTGAATTTACAGGTTGAAAAAGCTACAATATTGTTTTTCTCTCATCTCCAACAGTATTGCTAATCTTCATATTTTTCCCCCCAGCAGTATGAAAAGCTCTTCCACTTAATTCCAGGTGTTTGACAGAAGTGAAGGCTGCCATGACAAAGAGCAGGTACTCAGCTTCGCTTCTGCTGAGCTGTTAGTTCCTGCCCTTAAAAATAAGCAAAGGATACAAAGGTCAAGCACGATAACCTTGTTCCTTGTGACAGGTCAACTAATATCTATAAAGTTGAAATGGAGTTGGTAATAAAAAAATTCCACAATTGCTGTAGAACAATTTGGGTGCTACTTTATCTTGATTTAGGTAACAGACAATTAGAGATGCCTCTGGATTCAAAGAACATGCCCAAGAAGAGGGCAAAGTGCTCAGCCTTAGAGGACCCTCAGTAGAGTGAGCATTCAATACAAGCCTGTGTACTGATCTCAGAGCCAGTATTCTCTGTCAAGGAGGCAAAGGAGTAAATTCGCTTTAGAATACTCATCTTAGCATCAAACCTTCTCACAACTTGTAACTAGTTTCTCGTCCTTTTCCATTTCCCATATCTCCACTGCATACCTTCCACTAGGCACTATGTGCTTTGCGTGTGCACATGCAACACCACAGTCATGTTAGTGAAAACACATGTCTGCTTACCTCATCATAATCCTGACATCTTAGTGTTTAAGCACACCAAGGAAGAATCTATGAAACAACCCCATTAAATAAGATATCGCCCTATGTTTAAATCTAACCAACTTGAACATTTCAGAACCTGTCTAAACACATCATATCCAACCAGCTAAAATAAAAAATTGATCACTCCCCACCCTAATCCAGAGTTCTAATGAAGAGCCAAATTAGCAGGTTTCTCTAAGAAATTTTCATCTAAAATAGGTGTTGCTTTGTAAACAATATTTTTTAACTCTTAAAGGATTTTATTTCCCAAACATGATCCATCCTTAAGTATAATCCAGAGCTGAGAAACAAGAACTTGTTGAGTTACTATAACTATAAATGTTGAATGTATCTTTACCTTTTGCAGAAAATAAGATGAAAGGATTTATAGTAGATTCAATATATCTCCTATCACTTCAGGTAAATAATGTTTAAGGAAATGTTCAGGCTTGAAAAGATGTGATTCCATTCATTTATTCATACAAAACGTTTTTTATTTTATTCTTTTAATTTATTTTTTATTTTAGTTTCACATTTTTATTTAAAGTGAACAGGAGGAATCAGAGGGAGAGACGAACCATGAGAGACTGTGGACTCCAAGGAACAAACTGAGGGTTTTAGCAGGGTGTGGGGTAGGGGGATGGGTGAGCCTGGTGGTGGGTATTGAGGAGGGCACATATTTAATGGAGCACTGGGTGTTATACATAAACAATGAATTTTGGAACACTGCATCAAAACTAATGATGTATTTTATGGTGACTAATATGACAAAAATTTTAAAGAATAAACAAGTAAATAAATAAATAAATTCCAGTTGGTTAACACACATATTAGTTTCAGTATAGAATTCAGCATTTCATCACTTACCCATAACACTCAGGGTTCATCAAACAAGAGCCCTCCTGAATACCTATCACCCATTTTTTTGAGCATGTCCTAAATACAAGATTGTGTGGCAGGCATTGTGGGGACAAGGAAAAGCTAAATCAGCAATAAATTAAAACCAAGAAGCTCCAGCTCTGGTAGCGAGCTTATGGATGCCCACAGAAATGATGACAAAGTGTCCTGGGAATGAATATGAGGCGTGAGCATCGCTCACTGGGGGAATCAGAAATGCCTTCATCCGGGACAAGGCTTTTGTCTGGATGCCCAAAGTCATTACAGAGAAGAGAGAGGAACGTGACATTTAGAAGAGAGAGCATTAGGCAAGGCAAGGGAGTAAGCAAAGCAAAGCACAGAGAATTAATACCATTTGCACGGAACAGTGAAGGAGGGAAGACCCTGAGGACAACGCTGGCAGAGTCGGTTGGGCCACACCGTGGTGTACCTTGAACGCCAAGCAAAGAGCTTTACCCACTTGAACCTACCCTCTACAGAGAAAACCACTGAGGTTTTCTGAGTAAGGATTCAGTGTTTGGCTTTAGTTGAGGTAATTGGATGGAAGAGAGATTTTTTCCTCTGAGAAGAGTGGAAAAAAAATAAAATCGGGGAAATAAAGAGAAATCTAAAGGCAGAAACAAGGGAAGTCACAAAAACCACTTCAGTTCTTACAGTAAAATAAAATGGTCCTTGCAGAGAGCAAGTAGATACAGGTGAGGTTAGGAACTTATGCAGAAAGTGAAAGTTGGCTATGAAAAGCTTACGAAATTACTAGAAATATGTTATAGAATAAGAGAAAAGGTAACAAAGAAGGGGGGTCTTGGGAACATAGTTAGAAGGAGATGGGAGTCAGGCTGTGACAGGCCAATGAACAAATTGCTAAGGGCTCTGGCTGATACAGTGAGCCATGGGAATATAACAGAAAACGATTCCAAGGTGCATTTTAAGAAGACAATGCTAGTAGCAGCATGGAGGAGAGGGGACAAACTGGAGATGACAAAACCAGTTTGCAGACCAATCCAGAAAGCTAAGAGAGAGATGAGGATATTCGATTAATTGTGTTAATAAACCAGAGCGTAATCAATTTAGAATACGGAGAAGGGCAGAGCTTGCAAAATTAACACAAGCATTCCTTATAAAACATGAAATGAAACTATGTCACTTGAAAAGATATTTCATACTACAAGACATCCAAGTTGGAAAACTGGAAAAATATTTGAACCATTCACTCAAAATAGGCAAAAAAAAAAAAACGGAGCGGGGAATTTCAGGGTGAAGTATCATGATCTTATCCATTGAAACTTACTCTAACAGCTATATGAAGAATAAATTATTTCATTAATTACATAACATACAAAAAAATTGTCTGGAAAATGCTAGTATTTTCTAAACACTGAATTTCGTGTCAGCCTTCCTTCCATAGTTCTGCAGTTCAATGGTGTGTCATCTACCATCTATTTCTCAAGAGTCTCTTCTTGGGGGTTATCCAAGTCTCTAAAAAAATTGCTATTCCAAGAATCTATTCTAAAATCTCTAAGTATAAACTATCACCCACAGATGGAAATGTTAAGCTAGAAAGAATAAGAACTGATCATTCCTCTAGGGAAAGGATGATGTTTTTGATTTTAATACTATAAATTTTAAGGAATCCCAAGCCACTGAGGAAATATTTTTAAGAACATAGAAAATAAATGGGAACCCACATAGCATATGGGTCTCTCAAGTATTTAGAAATCAGACCAGGGGGCGCCTGCGTGGTTTAGTCGGTTTAAAGTCCCTGAGAGTCCCTCTGCCTGCTGTACCCCAACTTGTGCTCTCTCAATCTCTCTCTATATATTTACATCTCTCTAATATTTATTTATTTAAATAAATAAAATCTTTTCAAAAAATAAAGATCAGACCAACGCTGTCCAGTAGGGTTTTCTGCAATAATGGAAATGTTCTATGTTTATGTTATCCAATACAGTAATCACTTGCCTCACGTAGCTACTGAACATTGGAAATGAAGCCATTGTAGCTAAGAAACTGAATTTTAAATTATATTTCATTTTTATTTAAATTTAAATTTAAATAACTACATTTGGCTTGTGGCTCCTGCCTTGAGGGCTCAGGTCCAGACTAGAGTATGGCACATGCTTGGAAACCCAAACCCAATAATCTGATAATAGCAGAAAACTCTATTAACATGGCTCCAAAAGGAAGTAAAAGTAGCTTCATTAGCAACTTGTTTATGGAAAAATCAGAACCCCTCCCATCTGTGTTACTACAGTTATTCTGTAATTACAATCTGCCAATCAGACCATGATGGTTTCCATTTCAAAGTCAAGTCAGTAGCAAATATCAGACATCCTTGCCAGTGGACGCTAATGCTTTCCATTTTATACTTATGAGACACCAAAACTGTCCATAGAACAAAAAGTATAAACACCATGTTCAGTAAAGTCTGGCAGGCTTTTAATAAGACACATGGGAACATACTAATCCAGATTTCTGTAGGCAGATACTTCATAAAAGGTTAATCAAAGTGCTGGGCAATGTGAGAACATCTGTATCAAGCTCAGCACTATTTTTTTAAGAGAGCTCAACATCTGCATGGTAGGCCAAGATTGCTCCTTGGGGACAACCCCGAGCCTTAAAACGAAAAGATCTGAAACTGCATCCACTGTGGTTATGTTAACATGATTTCTCTTCAGCAACCACTTCTAAATCACAATGACACTTGGAAGGGGGTGGGGGGAGGAAAGCACTTCTGTGTTCTGATATTGAATATTCTTCTTTGTTAAAAAAAAAACACTAATAATTTAAGTGAAGGTTAATAACCTATTAAATACTAAAGATATCTCACCTCTGTTAAAAAGGCTGAAAAGGAAAACATTTGAGATATTATCATCAAGCTAGTAAGGTTTAAATGGAAGTATTTTCACGCTATTACATGTAACCTGTTTAAAAGGTACAAAAATACCTAGCAATGGCCATCTGGTAAAACAGCTGGAGTGTAAAGCCTGTCCATTGATCACTCTCTTGTGATTGCTTCCCCAATCCTGATTTCAACCACATACTATTTATTTAAAAAAAAAAAAACTGATAATAAAAATCCAATCATTTTGTTTCTTGCTATGGCTCCTCTAAGATGACTTTCGTTCTATTCACCCAACTAACAAAGGAAAATTTAAATTTCAGAGAATCACAGTGATGCTGTTAAGGACCAGGCAGGGTTTCTATCACATGCCTTCTCTGTACATTCATATTTATAAATATATTTACATAAATACACACTCCTCATTCAGGGGGAAAAAAAACACACTTTCATTACCACCATCTATAGTTTTATGACCTAAAATATACTGCATAATGTCAGAGTATTTTTGAAGTATCTAAAAAGTAACTTACCCTACACATGGTCTCAGAATAAAAAACCTTGTTTATATAAAAATATAGGGTTTTATTATTTATTATTTTTATATAATATATAAATATATAATTATTATTATTAATATTAGGTTATAATTGCAGGGTCTTTTCACAAACTCTCATCTGAACACTATTTTCACCAATTTCTTCACCCATCTATATTGTTCTATCTAGGTTACCTCTATCCACTGGGACAAGAAAGTGATGGATTTTTTTTTTTTTCATTTAACTTAAGGTATTGTTTGGGAACCCAGGAATTGTAGTAACTTCAGCTGTATTCAGCTATTACTTTATACCGTAAATCAGGCATATGATGCTCTCTTCTCTACCTGAAGGGGTTCCTGAAAATGTAAGCTGGATATATTAAGTGTTGAATTCTACCAATGACCCTTGTTCTGAGCTTAAAAAATAAGGTCTAAGATTACCGACAAGCTCTAAAAGCACCAATGCTGAAGGCGTCTGGGTGGCTCAGTCCACTAAGCGTCTGACTTGATTTTGGCTCAGGTCATGATCTCACGATCATGTGTTCAAGCCCCACGTTGGTCCCTCCCTAGGCATGGAGTCTCCTGCTTAAGAGTTTCTCTCTCCCTCTGCCCCTCTCCACCCTCTCTCTCTCAAAAATTAAAAAATAATAAATAAATAAATGCACCAATGCTGCAATAAAAGACCATCAACAGCCCTGACCTTTCAGAAACTTATTAGAGTTGCTATTTTTTTTCTGATGGAATATCAAATAACTGTTAAATAAAATCCCCAAATATAATGAGTCCTTTAAGCTCCTAACTGAACCCAGCTGAAATTGTTCTTGCTCTATTTCAAGGCACTATTGTTCCATAAATATTTACCTTGTCTTTTGTTAATACTATAAATCTTGATGGATGGGGAAGAGTGTCATACTGACTTAATATCTCTACAGTTTCTCAGTTTTAAAGAGAAATTATGGGGTTCATTATCACTGAAGGTCATCATCCATTAGTCGTAAAATAAACCTGTGACTTGAAAATTAGGACATAATAATATAGATATAAAAGCAGCAACTCATGTTTAGCATAAACTATTATACCTAAGACACATTTTAAGTAATTTTGAATCCTCAGTCTAAAATTTGAAATCATTTGAAATGGAACAAAACAGAAAAATTGTTTTATAGTTAATAATTAGGAAGAAGATTAAAGTCATTCTAATAATCTTGCTATTTACTCACCAAGATGAATTCTGCATTAGGATGAATTCACCTTGAGGACAGAGACTTTCTCTCTCCCATTCCCCAGTTGCCTATATGGTCCCTGACATGGTGGCAAGCTCAATAAACATTGTCAATTGGACAGTTTATTTTGCTAAAGTGCTATATATCTATATCTATATCTATATCTATATCTATATCTATATCTATATATACATATAGGTATATATATATCCTTTTAATAAAAATTAACTAGAATTAAGAATTGGAAATACATGCATTTCTTTCTATAGACTAAAAAATATCCTGAATAATCAAAAGTGGTTTGGCTTTAATAAAGCACTTTTAATTTAAATAGCTATTTTAGTGACAAACATTTAAACACACATAGCCCCCCAAATTGATGAATCACTCTATTGCCTGGAGGAGAATTAAAATTAAAATGACTATACCAAAACTTACCTTGCTAAAATAAAATAACCAGACAACTACTGTCTTTTAGGTAGAATGGTCCTAAATTGGCTTGTATAGAATATCATTCTCAAATAAGTTAACAAGTGTCTGGTAATAAAATATTCCATGATATGGAAATTATATTTCCATACACTGGATTCCATATATCATATATCCATATGATATGGAAATTATATTTCCAATAAACATAATTTATATTTATAAATTATACATATATAAAATTAAACATAATTTATATTTATAAATTATGTATAAATTATAAAGTATAACTATATATTTATATATAACTATATATTTATATACTATATATTTATATATAGTTATAATTTTACTTTACTATACTATTTTTTACTATACTTTACTTTTTTTATTTTTTATTATTTCATTTTACTTTTTTTATTATTTTATTTTTTTATACTTTACTATATTTATATATAGTCATAATTTTACTATATATTTATATATAGTTATAATTTTATTTCCATATAAATTTAATTTCCACTTGAAATTATATTTCAAAGCCCCTCTTAGGCATTTATAATCTCAAAAGTCAAGGTTTTCTAAACATAATTAATCACAGGAAATTTTTTTGCTATCCAGCTCTTAGCATCTTGCAATATTGTTTTCCATGGAACACCAGTTTGACAAATGAGTCAAAGAGTATGTACTCGATAAATACTCGATGGTATGAACAAGAATGTGCTTTTTGCCAGGAAAAAAAAAGTCATTGGCATCTTCCTGGATGGTGAATCAGCTCATTATTGTACACTGATTTCACCTGATTGGAATCCTGAGATTTTCAAAATCAATCACGTTTTTGGTTTGGTTTTGTGAGCTGCACTTCTCTTTCTAGTTTTAAGTCATTGACAGAAAGTTCTGTCATAGCACAAAACAACATTTCAGTAGCTCCTCATATCATTAGATCAAGAAAGTTTTTTCCTTCTGAGAATGTAAGTTTTTGAATAAATGCATTTATCTTATTCACGTGTAAGAACCACCAAGTTTTATTAAAAAACATAAGCTCATTATCAAACTAAATTCCAATCACTTCATTTTCCCAACGAGACTCCTCTACTTTCCCCCCAACACTTCAATTCCCTTATTACCTAATCCATATTCAAGAAGCCAAAATTTCCTGTCATATCCCAAAGCAAAGAAGTCAGGAGTACCTCTCTCAAATTCCTCCCACCACTGCCAACCCTCCCAGCAACACTAAATAAGGCAATGGCTGGCAATATGCAGACCTGTTCTTGTATCGTGACCACGTATTCATTTGACAAGTACTTATTGAGCATCTACTGTATGTGAGAGACTGTTCTAGGCCTAGGAATACAGTACTAGAGTGAATGAAATGCATAGGCCCTCATAGGACCCACATTCCATGATAGAAGCAGACAATAAACAAAATCAGTAAGTAAAATACACAGAATGTTATATTGATAAATGTTAGAAATTTTTTAAAAATTGGCAGGGTAGAGGGATATAAAATTTCATGGGTAGGAGTTTGAAAATTGGTAAAGGGTAGTCCATAAAAGCTTTACTGCAAAGGTGCCTTTTGCTAAGTGATAAGACTGGAAAGGAACAGACAGCCAGGCAAAGGGCCCTGAGGTAGCGTATGCTTCACCTGAGGAATAGTGACCAGAACTAAAACAAAGGGACTGTGGTAGAAGACAAGATTAGAGAGCAATGTTATGTGGGGTTTTACAGGTTTTTTAAGGACTTTAACTTATTCTCTAAGGAAAATAGGAAGCCATAGTGAGGTCTGGCATGTTGTTTTGTTCTGCTTTGTTTTTAACTGACTAAGCCACCCAGGTACCCCATTTCTAGGTATACCTTATTTATATTTTTTATTAGTTTCAGGGGTAGAATTTAGTGACTCATCAGTTGCATATAACCCCCCGTGATCATTACATCAAGTGCCCTCCTTAATACCCATCATGGCATCCCCTCAACCACATCCTCTCCAGCAACCCTCTGTTTGTTTCCTAGAGTTCAGTGTCCCTTATGGTTTGCCTCCTCCTCAATATTCATCTCATTTTATTTTTCATTACCTTCTCCTATGTTAGCATAGTACCCACTAGCTCCATGCACACTGTTGCAAATGGCAAAATTTTGTTCTTTTTGATGGCTGCGTAATATTCCATTTACATATATAGCTATCCAAAAGAATATAGGCTGTGGAAATACGTATGAATATATGTATGTATCTCACAACTTCTTTATCCATTCATCAATCAATGGACATCTGGGTTCTTTCCAGAGTTTGGCCATTATGAATATTGCTGCTATAAACATTGGGGTGCATATGCCCCTTCGAATCACTGTTTGTAACCTTTGGATAAATACAGAGTAGTGCAATTGCTAGGTTGTAAGGTAGCTCTACTTTTAACTTTCTGAGGTGAGTTTTGAGCACAAAAATAAAGTGCTCTTATTTCTATTGTAATGGGATTGCTCTGGCTGCTATAGAGAGAATAGATTAATTGAAGGGAGAATAGAAAAGAAGTAAGGAGGTCAATTAAAGGCTACTTCCTCCTAACCCATGCATTAGAGAGACAATGGTAGCTTTAATCAGAGCAGTGGCAGTAAGATGTTTGTGAGAAACAGATAAATAACTCCAAGGTTTGAGCAATTCTTAACTCTTATTGAGGCAGATGCTTTGAATAATATATTTACTAAGGTCAATCCCCTTGTCACAGTGCCCATTTGGATTTGAACTTCTTTGAAATGCTTTTTTATCTTTCTGCTATTGTATTGGATACAAATTGTTTGCTCTTGAGAACCCCTTTGTTATACTATCTGCCCCTTAGACCCCACTAACACCACTGAGTTCCAGCCAGTCACCAGTCCTGCATGCGTCAGGCCATCCCCCATGGTCATTGCTGTACTGGGCTGACCAGTTGTGTATTCAGCATTTTTTATTGTTTTGTTACTTTTAGACTAGCATGAAACAATGCGGGACATGAGAATTGGCACATAGAACCATTAAATTTGTCTCATGACACACTTGAAAAGCTAATTGCTTTTATATTATATATACATACTAATAGTTTTCTAGATACCCGATCCATCCTTGCCTTCCTAGAATTAAACCTACTTGGTCATGGTGCATTTTTTTTAATACATTACTACATTTGCTGGGTTCTAGCTGGTAACATTTTGAGTAACCTAGTTTAAAATACAATTTTTTTTAAATAATCCCTAAAATAAACTACGAGAAACCTTTTTAAACTCAAGAGTTTTCAGCAATATATTAAGAGGTAAAATAAAATGTGACAAAACCTACAAGAACAAATTCATAAGAGTATAACAAAGGGAAAGGTCAATAATAGAGAACACAATCTTCATAGAGTTCAGAGAAGACTGGAATGAGCGGTTCTCAAATGTCAGCATGGATCAAAGTCACTCCTTGGACTTGTTAAACTGTGGACTGGCAAGCCTCCCCCTCCCCAAGTTGCTCATTCTGTAAATCTAGGGTGATGCCTAAGAATCTGCATTTCTAACAAGTTCCTGAATGATGCTGATGTTGCTGCAGTTTCAGGGATTACATTTTTAGAACTTGGGCAGCATGACACTGGAAGCTTTCAACTTTCTAACTGCTTAAATTTTGAAGCTTCAGCCTCAACATCTGAAAAATGGAGAGAACCATCATTCCTTGGAGGATTAGCATGAGAATTAAACAGTCTAGTACATCAAAAGCATTTAAACAGAGACTGGCTCCTAGTACACATTAAATAAATGTTCGTTATTTTTCACTAGGAAAGTAAAGAATTGAAGAATAAAGAGGAAGAGGGAGAGAAGAACTAAGAAGAAGGAAGAGGAACACAACGCCCAACACCTGTGGACTACCGCCATTCTGTGTCAATATGTAACATATGAATTAATGGCAAGAAGAATTAAATTAAGAAGAATATATTCATCCCTGTTATGAGGTGAGCATAAAAAATACCATAATGATTTTCAGCCCTGACTCTTAAATTCCCTGAAAAGAAAAATAAATCACCAATGTAGCTTTAAATTTGATGTTAGGTATTATTCCATTTTGAAATTTCTGCTAAATTACTTTCCACATATAGCTTGATATTATGTAATGACTTATATAGAGCTATATGTGGATAATACTCTTTAAAGATCTTAAAATATCTCCAAAGAGAAAATGTTCCTTAAGGACCTTAAAATAACCAAATATTAAACTATTTCAAGGTATTAGATAAAATTTTCCTGTATGATTCTATGGTTGAGTCAACTTGAAATGAGGAAACTCAGATTTATTTCATAGATGTTTAATATTTGGAAGTACACCTTAACAAAATAAAAGATTTATTTAGATTTTTAATTAGGAAGTGGACAGGGACTTGTAGGATGTTATATCAAAGCTCATCTGATTTACTTTTATGAGAAAACATCGGGGGTTAGGGAATATGACTGTTGGAGTCAATTTCTACTGTGTTGTGCCTTGGCAACAAAGATCTCTTTGTCTTCCAAGGTCTTCCAGAGAAGAGGCTCTGCTCTGGCAGTGCTGCCCCAGAGACATCTGGGGAATAGATTTCTCTGTTTTGCATGCTCAGCCTGGCAACCCCTCACAACCTTGTCTGTCTGTCTGTCTGTCTGTCTCTCTCTCTCTCTCTCACACACACACACACACACACACACACACACAGCATCTCTCCTCAAGCATGAGGTCGGGCATTGGTCCCATCCTGGACTCAGGAGCACTAAATGAAAGTTTGCATAGCCAGTGTTAAAGTTTCCGGTCTTTCACTTCACTCAGCTTCCAAGGTAATGGATGTATAAGCAAATATATTTGCATATACAAGCAAATCTCCTATCAGGGGAGTGAAAGAGCCTTCTCTGGGGAGTGTTAATTACCCAGGAGAAAAGACTTAAGGATACTAAGCTAAACTTCTGTAATTGACTTATAATCAGTGTTAACTCTTTAGATGATATCCTATGGAATATCTTCGCTATTACCTATATATCAATATGCATAGATCTAAATATTCTACGCACGTGTGTTTTCAACAATATCACAGTCTACAGAGATTTTAGGACCTGCTTTCCTACTTGTGTATTGTGAACATTTTTACGTGACGTTAAATATTATTTGTTATTTTAAATGGCTACATCGACGAACTGCACCTCCTCAGACACACACCCAGAGCTTTCAATCATCTTAGGTACATAGAGAAAGAGAGGAGATAATTAGAGAAGGAAACAGGACATCCTAAATGAGAGCGACTGAAGAGTTTACAGATTAAGAGTTAAACTGCTGAAGAAGAAGAGAGAGAAGTTAAAATAAAGGGTAAGGAGGGAGAACTAACTAGTTACACTACCCCAGAAAAGGAGCTCGCTCTGTTCTCTCAGATTGCTACTGAATAGAGGACATCGGCCTCAAGCTACAGGTGGCCAACTAGCCCACTCTCTTGGGAACACCAAGGAAAACAGAAGTGAACTGCAGAGAGAAAGAGAGAGGGAGGGAGTTGGTAACCTCATTAAGCCCTAGATCTATCCCTGACTGAGGCTAGAAAACCATACGAATTTGCCAGTCGTATGAGCCCAGAAATTCCTCTTCGAACTTAAAATCATTTGAGCTCCTCTCATGTGCAATGAAAAGACACCTTGTCCTTAATTAAACATCAACTCTTCTACTTCCAGACAAGCCAGGAAGACTCTCAAATACACAACACACCCATCAAATTCATCATTATTTAGAGTAACGATGAATAGTGGCGAAAGAATTCATGACTGATTCCTCAGAACACTAATTTCTCTCACTAAGGCAGACAACTATTAGAACCAAAGAGCTCAATTCCCTCTCCTATCCCACTTTATTAAATAACATGTAATATGTGGCCACATTTTCCATTTTCCCAAAGGTGAAATTGCTCTTCGTAAAGAGGAAGTTGATTGTAGTTCCAGAGTTTAACACTGTGAATTCAGAAGTAGAATAAATAGCACTAACAAGTATCTTTTAGTCTCTCTGAAAGCAAAAGGATTCCTGTATGGTAGTATATCTTTACGAGGATTGGGAGTGCCAGGGGCTCCTTGAAATGTATGCGCTGGGAGACACAAGGATGATAAATCATCTGTATATCAGAGCTGCCCATCTTTCTGCTGAGTCACACTAAAAAGATATACAAAGTTCTGTCACACCGCTTCCTGCCCTTTTCTTCCAAGTCATCTCATACTATTAGGACCTTCCCAAAGCCAAAGTTTCATGATGTGACGAGCGTAAGACAAAGACAGTAAAAATACACATTCAGTCCTAGAACACCCACATAGAAAGATATCCATAGCCAACATACATTATCATTGCCCGAACATCCCAGTTTTCTAAAGAAATGACCAGTATTCTCTCTACAGGAATTAGGATACAGAAGCATCTGCAGGGGGAAAGTTGGTTTAATATTAACCATGTGAGTTTCAGCCAAGGGCATCGCTCATCTTTGCTCTTAGGTCAAAGGAAGCCAGTCCCATAATTCTTCTCTTAATCTCCATCTTTCCACTAAGGTTTAGGGAAAGAAATAAATGTAAGGAAAAATGTGTGTTTTTCAGGAAGGCATGCCTGAGCTTAATAAACTATTTATCTTAGAGTAAGGCACCATCTATTAATTGTAAATAATCTGTACCCTCCATAATTTTTCTGGTCAAAGCATGACACAAACGAGCAACATGAGTAACATCTGAGAGCCTAACAGAAATGCAGAGCCTTAGGACCTACTGTGGACGTCCTGAATCAAAAAATCCAGATCTTAACAAGCTCCCAAGGTGATTTGTGTGCACATTAAAGTTTAAAAAGCACTGCTCTTTAAGGAGCAAATCACGGAAATTTCTTAGAAATACGATTTTGTCTCAAAAGAAGCAAATCATAGAAAATTGTATACCTCAATACCCATTTTAAGATCACAAAGTTAACGAAACTAAATGGCATGTTGTTTAGAGATTCAGACTTATGTAATGAAAAGTATAAATTAGAAAGCAATTTAAGCCTTTGGTTATCTCTTGGGGCAGAAGAGGGAGAGACCAGATAGGAAAGGAGGACAAGATAAGACTCAAGAGAATGACCCTAGTTCATAATTGAAAGGGTGGATTCACAGGTGCTCCTGTTGTTATGCTACATATATTCTGTATATTCCAATATTACATAATCAACATTTTCAAAAGGGAGGAAACATAACCTCAACTAGAATAAAAATAATGTCTTGTAAGTCATAAAATTATAGCCTTTGCATAGGCTAAGTATACAGAGCATTGGAAAAAACTGACTTAGCAGCCTTGTAGGGCATGACTAAGCAAGAAGAACAATGAAATAATCCAGATGGGTACTAAAGAATGCTTTATTACTTTAAAGTGGAAAGGTAACAAGTAACAAATACATAAATAAACTGATGAGATCAAGCATTTGTTTGCATTTTTCA
>ML098788.1:40199-58282 GCA_003697995.1 Taxidea taxus jeffersonii | reverse complement strand
AGTACTTAAGAGTTACCAGGTGGATCGATAGAATCAGAGGAGCTAATGGGACACCCCACACCCAGGGGACATTGAATACAGCCCCACGGCTTCACTCTGGCCCCGGTTGCATCAGGGGAGCAGGAGAAGCCCTGGGTGGAGTGCCAGGTACACCCAACAGTGCTCTGGGCTCTTCCAGCAAAGGCGTGTGGATTTCAGTTACGCTGATGAACCAATACCTGAGCAGCCCCTCCAGTTGCACCTGCGGTAGGAAGAGCCTCAGAGAGGAGCCCGGGGCCCCCATGTGGCATAGCCAGCCCCCTCTGATCATATGGGCTTCAGGCAGAGCCTGGGCTGCGCCAGGACAGGTGCACTGGAATCCACCCCATGTGTGTGGGTGCGCACGCACGCACACACACACTCACACATGGGAGAGCAGTGAGACTACCTAGCAGGGCCCAGGGGGCAGCCCGGGAGGGTTCGGGGCCAGAGGTGGAGCAGGGACAGCACAGCTCCACCCCCCCATGCCCCTGGCCAGGGGACAAGTCACACAGCCTCCTCAGAGGGCGGGGGCTGGCAGAGGGAGATCTTTGTGTTCAGGGCCCCGGGATGAGCCAGGGGCCCTAGAACGAATCCCTCCCCTGATGCTCACACCTGGCCTCCAGCCCAGGATCCGCAGTGACATTTAATGTGAGAAATCCCAAGGTGTGCCATCCAGGTGGCCAGGGACTAAGCCGATCCACTGAGATCCACACACCGTGTGTGACCGGCCGTCCCGGCTCTGGGCCTGCATCTGGCTTAGCCAACGGAGCACACAGGGTCCCCTGCCTGCCTCTCCCGCCCCCCACATCTACCTCCATCTGTACTGTCCCTGTCCCTGGATCTCAGTCTCACTCAGCACATCTGCTGTTGTTCAGGGAGGGACGTCTGCCTCTGTACCATCCCCTCCACCTCCATGGCTCCCCTACCCCAGCTGTCCGTCCGTCCCCTCCACGGCACCCCTGCCCCACTGTCTATCCCTCTCTATCTCTATGTCCTCTCATCTCCATGTGGTTGGGGCCAGGAAACCTGCACAGACTAGATTTGAGTCAAGGTCAATGTCGATTTTGTACTTCTAGGAGATAATAAATTTTGTCCAGAAGACCCAGTCCCCTTGTTTCCAGGCAGGTGGTCTCACCACTATCAGTAAAAGGCCCGGCAGCCCCCAGGCCATGCACATGGGTAATGTCCTGTGTGCAGGGCTCTTCTCCTTCTGAATTTGGATTTTCCCTGCTCTACAAGTTAATAACTTTCCCCCGGGGCTCCTGAAAAGATGACAAAGATGTAGGATACAGAATACATATTTAATTTGTTCTTATTTTTGATCTCCCAACCCCTCAGATGAGCCTGGGCTCATGGAGAGGTGCCTCTGATCCGAATGACAGCCTGTCATGGTTGCTGGGACCACGTGGCATGGCTGTTTAATTTGAGCACATGGAATGGGGTGCGACCTGTCCAACAGATGCACCGGGGGAGGAAGGAACAGACACATTCTCAAACAACGAGCCGGCATTCACAAAGGTCCCACTGCCCGCGGGTCACTGACACCCCACCCCTGGTTTTAGAATATTCTCTTGTCCCCCAACGGCGGAGGCTGAAGACGTGACTCTCTTAGTGAGGCGCATCCATGGGCACGCCTGGAGGGAAAGGCCACTTCCATTCCCCTGCCAGCAGGGGCCAAGCACAAAGTCTTACAGAGTGGAGAGCAGGAGAGCTGGTTTTCAAACCCAGCTTGCAGCTCTCCCAGCCCTGGGGCCCTGGCATGTAGCTTCCCCTCCCTGCACCCCCAAGCACCCCTTGTCCCGAAGGTGTCACAAGCAGAAAACGGATAGACTGTGGCAGCCATGGGGAGGGATGTGATGATTATGGGGGATTGGCCCCAGGGACAAGAGGGGCGACACAGGCTGCCTGGGCACGGTGCCTGCCAAACAGACCCGCTGAGCCCACGGAGTCTCCTTCTAATAAACACCAGTGGCCTGTCTGATCACACCCCTGCATATGCCCATCTCTACCTTGTGACTGCCTTGTTTTGCAATCACACAAATGATCCCCCTAAGGAAGAGAACTCCCAGCCCAGCCCGGGCTTCAGAATCATCAGCCCCATAGGGACTACCATGACCACAGAGTCCTCTTCCCCACCTGGGAGGAGACCATCTCAGAGGGCGGTGCAAGCTTTGTTCCCCGAGCCCCATGAGGCCTGGCTTCGGCCTCCCAGAGCTTTTTCCCTGGTAAGACCCTTGGGTTCCAAGTGCACACAGTCTTTGTGATTCCGTGGGACCACAAGGGATGGAGCAAGGACGTTCTCAGTGCGCTTGGGCCGAGGATCCATCCTGGGGCCACTGCTGGGAGTTTGACGGGTGGTTCCGCAGACACAGAGCTCACCACTAGAGCCCACGCCTCCTTCCTGGGAGAGCAGGGGTGACTGTTCCCGCGACGTAATTACAGGGGAAATTAAGAAAATCACCAACCCTGCTGTCAGGTGCATAATTAATTTGAGAAACTTAATTGTGTCTTGGCGGGGGAGGAGCTCCCTCGTCGGGACGTACTTTAAAAGAGAGGAAGAAGGGAGGATAAACCTCCCGGTTCCTTCAGTCTTACGGCACAGAGATGCAGTCAGATCAGCAAAACGACCAAGAGTGGAAGGGTCTCTGTCCCCCTCTGTAGACGGGGACACCGGGGCATGGGAAGACAGCTGCCCCGGGTCCAGTGTGGGCAGTCTCGGTGCAGAGGGAACCCCAGGAGGCTCATTCTCAGCCTGAGCCCTCACACCTCCACTGGGAACGTAGCATGCAAATCCTGCTCCTTGGGCGCTCCCAGCCCCGCCTCCTCCAGCGGGCAGGGATGCCAACTGGAGGGAACCAGACTGTCACCAATGACCGTAACATCATCACAGAGGCGTTCCTGCTTTCATTCCCCAGGAAAGACAATAATGTAAAGAAGGGACACAGTAACTAAGGAAAGAGGACAGAGCCGGGGAAGGTGCCGTGCGCCGTGCTGGGCCTTCCCGGCGCCTCAGTCGGTGCAGGAGCCCTGCTGGGGACACCGCATGAGATCAGGTGGTACCCACGAAGCCCAGGCCTGGGGCAGCAGAGGGTCCAGAGGGAAGGACCCACCGGCAGCAGCACAAATCTCAGAGCCCCAGAGGAGGAGGCTGGGCCCCCTCCAGAATGCCGTGGGGAGCGAGGGTGGACACTAGGCTAAGCCAGCCAAGTGTTGGCGAGACCAAAGCCCTAGGCCCATGGCAGAAGTTGGGACAGATGGGCCCTAGGATTTGGCCCCAGGTCTCCTTCTGCTCGGCCTGGAGGGGCACAGGCCACTCCAGCCTCAGAGGCCCTGGGAGGAACGGGTGAGATCCTGGGTTCTGCCCCCTTCCCCGGGGACCCCCCTCCCCTTTCTTGATGCCCCCCAGTGCCAGGGCCTTCCCTGAGTTAGCTACTGAGACAAGCAAGGACCCTGCCTGGACCAGAGGTCCTTCCACAGGATCCCCTGCTTGGCTCCTCTCTATCCCACTCTCAGTGCCCCCCGCACAGCCTGTGCTCCCCATAAGTCTGAGGCAGTGTCCCTGGGAAGTGGACGAGGATGCGGGAATGGCAAGCTTCCTTGAAAGGTGATTCCAGGAGGCACCTGCGGAAAAGCAGGGAGGGAGGGAGGGCTCAGGGAAGGATGGTCAGGAAGAGTCATGGCTGCGGGCAGAGTGACTCAGTCCTATGGGTTCCCAAGAGGGGGCCCAGAGCTCACCAGAAGTGAGGAGGCTGGGGCGGGGTGGGCAGCAGTGGTGGGGGGCTTCTCAGGCTTATCCCCAGCCCTGCCTCGTGCAGGCTGAGCAAGGGGACCACTCCAGGCCCTGATGCCAGAGAACCCCCATCCTTCATCTCCACGACCCCAGAAACATCCACATCCACCCACCCACCCCCAGAAGTGCAGCATTTTGAGATGAGGACAAAGGGGTCCCAAACTGCAGCTGGGTCAAACCATGGGAGATAAGCCGAAGTGGAAAATCACTTCTTTACAACTGTTCCTCCCACGTGCATGTACCTGCCTTTTTCACAAAGTGCCCGGCAGCCCTCTGACTTCTGCATTTCATGGAATGAATTTTCTGGAAAGAGCCTGGTGTGGGGTCTTGGACCTGGCTCTCCCACTAGGTCCTGACATGGGGCAAGTCCCTTACTCTGGTGATTCTCAGTTTCCCCATGTCATGACCTAGCAGGAGAGCCAGGTCCAAGACCCCAAGACCCGCACTCAGGTTCATGGAGGCACCTGGCACCTTGAGTGACAGCTCCTCAGTGCAGGCCCAGCGCAGAGCTAGCTCTCACGTGGGCCAGGGATTATAACTAACGGAGAAATCCGAACTCTGGGATTCTTTGGAGGAAAGGACGTTTAGGAGCCTTGGCCGGAACCCAGCCAGGGGGGTTCCGAGGGGTCTCTCATGCTGAGGAGTTGGGATGATCCCAGCATCAGGATGGCCTTGTCCTCCCCCCGGGGTGCCAGGAGTTGACAAAGGTAAGATGCCTGCTTATGAGTTTCAGAACCTGAGCAAGTCCCTAGCCCTCCCCAGAGCCTCTGTCTCCTCCTCTTCCCCGTGGTCCAGGTGAAGGCTGAATGGGCCCCTCATCGTGGGGGCTCAGGCCTGGAGAGAGGCACACAGTGGGCATTCCAAGAGTGCCCTGTATCTCCATTCCTTACTGTCCCAACAGACCAAAGGAAAAGGGCAGAGATGGTGGGATGAGGAGAGACAGTGGGGCAGTGGGATGTGGACTCCCCAAGCCTAAAGACTCAGCCCCTGAAACCAGCCAGGTGACACTTTTATTTCTCTCCCTCACTCTGACCCTCAGTGTCTTCTTCTGCAGAATGGCTGATACTCATTCATGGCATTGCTGTTTAGAATAAATTAGGACCCACACATGATGATGGGGGCCCCAGGTCAGTTTCAGTTTGCCCTCCTACTGTGGGCAGGCACCGGTACAAACTACACTTAGTACAGCCCAGCGGTGCATGGAGAGGCAGCTCTGAGCCCCCTGACAGAGCCGAGCTGTGCTCATCACCGCGGGATGCCCTTGCTCCCACCCTTGATCAGCAGGTGTGTCCCCCAGTCAGCAGGTGTTTCTCCCTCCCATCAGCAGGTACATCCCCCCATCAGCAGGTACATCCCCCTGATCAGCATGTGCATCCCCCTGATCTGCAAGTGCATCCCCCTGATCAGCACATGCATCCCCCCTAATCGGCCGGTGCATCCCTCCCCAATCAGCAGGTCCATTCCCTTGGTGGCTCCCCGGTAGGGCCCCACCCATCCAGGGCCCTTCTCCCTTAAGCCTAGTTCCCTTCTGGAGCTGTGGTCTCTCAAATGTGGCCCATGAATAATGGATCCCTGTTACAAATTTAGAAAACGTCCTTGCGTCCCACCACTGGGCCTTTTTCTTTATTTTTATCACGCTGGTTGTAAGAAAACTAATCCCTTGAAAATACGTTTTTCCCTCAACTGGTTTCCTAACAACTAAATTCAAGTTGCTAATTTTATAGCCTCCGTGCAGAGTGCCACTGGCTTGCTACCCTGAGTGTGGGGTCAGGGAGGGGGTCGAAGGCCACAGGAGCTTTCCAGAAAGTTCTAATTCCTGGGGGTCAGGTGGTGTGATGAAAAGGAGCCTTCGAGTCAGACTCAGGTGGGAAGCCTCACTCCCCTGCTCCCTGGGTGGGCCCAGGCAGCCCCGGGGCCAATGTCTCCTTCTTGGGGCTCCCAGTCCCTCACCTGAGCAACAGGGAAGACATTCTCTGCAGTGTCCTGGAGGGTTTTGTGGTGTAACATGAGCATACACAGAGGGGCAGCAAGGCTGGCACAAAGTGGGTCCCACTGCTTCTGCTTCCCCCCTTCCTTCCTGCAGTGAACAGGGTAAGGCACCAAAAGAACTTTCCAGAACACTCCAGAAAGCTCCAAATTCTCTCCCCCTGTCCACTCACTTCTTACTTTGGCACAGACTACACCTCCCAAGCCTGCGGGAGTCTGGGTCCACTCCCTCTGTGGCCAGACCTGATGCCTCCCTCCGCCCATGGGTTCCCTTTTCCTCCCTCGTCCGTACAACATTCCTGACACCTGGTACTGGAGGCCTGGGCAGGGGCTGAGGACACAGGAAAGGATAGACATGAAGTGTGGGGCAAATAAGGGGGTGTCCAGAAAGTCCCAGATTCTCAAGAACTAGGCCTGTCCTCTTGCCTCACTGCCCCTGACAGGGACCCATGGGAGAGAGCTCAGGCCCTGGGCTCAGCTCTGCTCCTTGCCTGGACACTTCCCTCAGGAAGCCCCGCAAATCAGGGCAGCACTCAGTCCCGAGTCCTTGACCTCACAGCCACCGTCTGGGTGAGGGTAGCTGTTCCCATTTAGTGGATAAAAAAACTGAGGCCCAGAGAAAGTCAGAGAGGCTCTGCACCCACCGCTGGCTACATCCTCCTGAGGTCCCTGTACTGCCTCTCATTTTCTGTACTTGTCCACTCAGGCCTATTGGCTTCACCCGTGTGACAGTGTGATTCCTATAAGGGGAGAGCCTTCCAGGACCGCTGTGGGCTGCCATGAGCCTCAAGGAGGGCAGCCTCCTCTCTCCTCCCTGTGCCTGCTGGCTCATTGTACTCAAGAGTCCTTAAGGGAAGGGACCGTTTTCCACCACTGATCAAGCAGGCAGCCTGGAGTCCTGGGACCAGCACCAGCACCCAAGCCAGACTGAGTGTGGTTTGAGTCCTAGTCCTGCTCCCAGGCAGCAATAGGGCCTTGGGCAAGTCACCTGCCCTCTCTGAGCCTCCGTTCCCCCTGCAGGACTCATGAAGCTGCTTCAGGGCGGAAAAGGGTTGGCATGCTCCAGGATGAGGCATGCCCTACTCTCAGCATGGGAGAGTTCCCTCCCCTGGCTTGGCAAGGGTTAAGACAAGACCTCAGCAGAGACCACGGGCTCAGGCTCGGGGAACAGTACCACTCGTGGCATCCACCATTCTAAAGCTGGTATTTCCTTTGTAGGCACCACTCCTGCCTAGCAATAAAGATCCAGAGGTCCCCTCAATCAGCATATATGTCCCCCATGTGGTGGGGGTTAGACCTGGGTCAGGAGCCCTGCAAATACCACACTTGGCCACCCGTGTGGTCGGTGAGCACATTCCCAGTGACAGCTGGAGAAGGGACAGCATGAGGAGGGAGGATAGGGTCTCTGAAGGGGGTAGTCTCAGAGAAAGCTGGAGGAGGTCATAGCCCCAGGTACCTGGCCCAGACCCACCATGTCGACCCTGCATAGAAGCAGGTCATAAGAGGCTGACGGCGCTTGGAGCCCTCTCAGGCTCCAAGGCCAGGCATGGGGGCGGTTTCCACAGAGGCCAGAGGACAGACAGGCAGGGCAGCTGGCACCTGTCTTGTGTCATCCAGAGCACAGCACCGCGCTCAGAATTCCCCGGCACTCCCTGCTCCGGGCCTGCCCACTGTGAAGGAGCGAGGGGTACGCGGGCTTCATAAATGTTTGAGAGATGCCAGCTGTTACTGTCACCGCCCTCCTTTTAAAGATGAGAACATGGAAGCTCAGAGGGGTTAAGTGATGTGCCCAAGGTCACACAGCATCAGGAGAAGTCAAATCCAGATAGATTATAAGGCAGTCACTCTGCATTTATTCAGTCAGTGAGCACGAAATGAGCACCTACCATATGCCCTCCCCTGGGTACCCAGAGGCTATCCAGGAGACCAGCGTGAAAACTGCTGCACATGCTCTAAAAAGGGATGAGCTCACTTAGGGACCTGGGGATGGTTCATGGTGCATGAAGCTCTGTGACCTCATGGAGAGCTGCCATGAGAACAGAGGTGAGGGTGTCCCACCTCAGCACAGACTTGGGGCCACCTAAAGCCACAGACAGCCTCTGGAGGATGGGATAGAGAGTGTCTACAGGTTACTCAGGTAAGAGGATGCAGGGAACAGCATGAGCCAAAGGCTGGAAGGGAAGATAAGCATTGTGTGCTCAGAGGATATCAAGGAGGTTCAAAGTGGAAGGAACTCAGAATTACGAGATAGAGAAAAAGGAAACAGCTGGAGAGTTTGCAGGGAAAGATTTGGTTTATAGCCACAGGAGGGCAAAGGGAAACCTATGAGAGCATTCCAGATAAGAACAGCATGGTAAGGATGGAGCAAAGAGGCAGGATGGACAGCTGGGATGCTGATGAGAACAAGGTCCCCATCATGGGATCCTGACCAGGGCAGGACACACTGGGTATGGAAACAGTCAAGCTCTGAGCACAGTGATGCCTATGGGGCTGTCTTCCCCTGTTTGTTTGCAGACCTCACCCCTGCTGGTCACCACCACCCCCCCACCTCCTCCAGGGAAAGGCGCTCTCTGAGCGGTTCTCCTAGCCATTGTGGTCTTTGAGGCTGATCCCCCTGACCCTGGCAATCCTGAGCCCCCAACATGACCGCTTTAAAAGACCAACATGGGGAGCCTTCCTATGTGCAAATTCAGAAGTGGATAGAAACTTCCCCATAAGACTGCTCACAGCCCCAGCGTCCCTGCCACACCTCACAACTCAGGCTGCTCCCCTCCACTGGATACCCCTTGCAACAATGCCCTTCCCATCCACTCACTCAGCATCTAGCACTTCCCAGAACTCGAGCACCCTGGAAAGAGGAGCCATTAGCTCACAAGTGGTTTCCTCACAAACTGGGGTGTGAGCAGGCATTCCTGTTTTCCAGAACACTTCTGTGAACAGAAATGGAGGGTTCACCTGAATTATGGGCAATTATTTTGAGTTGCAGGCCTTGATTTTCATACATGGACAGGATTTTCACACCTGAAATAACACCCCCTTGGCCCCTGGCAAGCCCCCCATGCGAGATGGGGAGCGGGAAGCTGTTTCGAGAAGACACTGGGGATTCAACAGCTGGAAATTACAAAGTCAATGTAGGGTGCTTGGGGAAGGCCACGTGTGAGAGGGTGACGACTGCAGGGGGACGAGGAACTGGAGGGGGGCCCAGAAAGATCACTTCCAGCTTCCCCTCCCTGTGTGTCTGTTCGCATCATCTCTCTCTCTGGACAGGCATTTGGGAGGTCCCCCCAGCCCTGGATGGCGGGAAGTGCTCACAAAATAATCACTGAATGAATGAATGGGAAATGCACGGACACATAAAAGAAGCCAGAGGCCATTCACGGCACAGTGAGTACATGACCCTCAGATCAGGCTCCTGTACAACAAGGCACTGATGCTTCACTATCTGGTGGCCAGGTGACACATGTGTCCCTGTCTCGGTTTGGCCACTTTGGGTGGCTTCTCCACACCAAGCCTCAGTTTCCCACTCCATAGATAAAGTGATCATTTCCATCCTGGTGATCACAGGGGCTCCCTGTGGGGACCGAGGCAGGGAAGTCTGGCAAAGTGCAGTGTAAATGATAGGTTTTCTGGGAACATGGGGTGGAGGGTCCATCAGAAGCAGAGTAGGACTGGGGGGGGTGTCTATGCAAGTGGGGGCATCTATACCACACGGGTAGGCTGGGGATATGAAGCAGGACGCAGGAGGACCATTGCTCCTTCTTCTGGCCCCATTTCTCAAACTGTGAGGCTGAAGCTGGCCATGGGCCCCAATCAGGACCTCATGACCCGTTTCGGGTCCCTGTCTTTGCCAGGCATGGAACTACCTCAAAGACAGCATCGCTGTGGCTACCACTGCGGGTGACCCTTGGTGATGGCAAACCTGGCTGGCCAGACCTGATGGACTCAGCAGGACAAGGCAATCAGATGGCTGATGGCCCCCACAGCCCTCCTGGAGCCCATGGTGGACACTCTGTACCACTAGGACGATCTGAATTTCAGAGCTTGGGGTCCCAGTGCCAGAAGATCTGAGCGACCTCAAATGCCAAACCCACTGACGCTCATGTCCCCAAGCTCAGCTGCGAGCAGCAGCCACAAGAAGGATGCATGGGGCTCACTGATGCGAGACCCGCCCTGCCCTGGATTTCTCTCTCCTTTGTCTGTGGGTGGAATCAGGCCGTGCTTGGAGTCTACAAAGAGATATTGTAATAAAAGTATGGCAAGCCTGAGAAATAATACCATTCGCTGTGACCCCTAATTAAGGTGCAGAGAGCATGCAGCCAGAACCCTGGGGCCGAAGCTGCTGGGGCTTAATTGAGAGAAAGAGGCAGAGAAGTAGAAGGCCCAGCAGCAGCGCCAGGCGGGGGGCAGAGCTGAGCAGGGGGCAGTGAGGCACTGAGCTCTGGCCCAGCACCACTTTGTGCATGTGGTAGGAGCCCAGAGGAGCACACAGCATCCCTGCAGGCCAGTAATCCCTAGGCAGCGGGGAGCACAGAACCCCGCAGATGCAGCCTGGTCTTCCAGCACAGGCAGTGAGAATGTTCACAGCTTCATCGTCCTATTTTTCTGCGCAATTTAGATTGGGCCCAACAAGCACTGCCCAGGAATGGACGTGGGGGAGGCTGGACCATGGGTGGGAGTCCCGGGCTCTGGACCGTGCTCTGCCACTCCCCGGTGGGGGCGTCCTGGGCACACCGCCGGCCATCCCGGCCCCATCCTTTGGGTGGGTTAGTTCGTGACCCTCAGGAAGGTATGTCCACAGCCTCCTCCCCAGAACCTGCAGATGCAAACTGTTTGGGAAAGAGGTCTTTGCAGACATCAGCAAGTGACGAATCTGCAGACCAGACCATCCCTGGATCGTCTGTGGGCCTCAAGTCCTTAGAATGACAAGTGTCCTCATAAGATGCAGAAGAGAGGACACAGAGAGATACAAAGAGAAGGCCGTGTGATGGCAGAGCCTGCTCTGATTTGATACAGGAATAGGGCCACAAGCCCAGGGGCTAGAAGAAGGAGGAGGATCCCCTCCAGATCCCCAGTGGGGAGCGAAGCCCCAGGCCAGGGACACAGGACTCCAAGTCAGCAGGGGCTTCTGGCTGGGCTGGGATAGGCGGGAGGAACTGTTCAGCCTCAGGGCCCTGGCAGGAATAAAAGCTGGGCCATATGCGGGAGCGGGGGGCGGGGGGTGCTGGGGGCTGCTGAAGATGAAGGGGCCGGGCCCTAGTGTGATAGAGAAGCAGCAGCAGCCTCCGGGCCCTGGGCTGGGATGACCCAGGTGCTCCACACACAGCCCGTCCACAGTGATAAAAGGCCATGTGGATCTGCAGGCAGCCTCCAGGAGCTGGGGGTCCTGAGCGTGAATGAACGTCGCGGGGGTGCATGCAGGTGTCAGACAGTCCTGTCAGAGGAGTCTGTGCCCACAGGAAGGTCAGACCCACGGCCAGACTTGCTCCTCGCTCACTCACTCATTCATTCAACAAACGTCCCGATGGGAACCAACCGGCCAGGTCCCAATGCTCTGGGAGGATCTCCCCTTCTGGTAGGGATGGCAGGTGATTTGCTCATGCACACATGTGCATACACACACACACACACACACACACACACACACACACACCATGTGCACCCTCGGCCTCTGGGAAGCACCAGAGGGAGGTGGGGCTGGGCACGGTTAGGACACCGCTGACATTTAATCAGAATGCTCTCATTTAAAGATAGGACCCTGTTGCTTTTGCTTTTAAATAAGCTCCCAGTGGAGGAGGAAGGAAACGGAGGGAAAACCTGCAGGATCTGAATGCGTGGAAGACACGGGTTTGAGCTCTGACCACAGCACCTTCTGGCCAATGCCTCCTCATGGGGCCACGCCCAGCTCTGTGCCACAGATCCTACGGCAGCTCCCCTCCCTAGCAACAGTCCTCTCCACTGTAGCACGACATCGACTCTGTCCAGCTGCCCCCGCTCCGCCCTGCCAGAGAGCGAGACAGACCTGATGCTCGGTGGTCACTTGGGTCCCCCAACGGGAGAAACACGGATGTGTAGCCGGAGGGTAAGGCCGTGGGCCCCCGTGGCGAATACAGAATACAGTTCTCAAGCCTCTTGGAGAACAAGTTCAGATGTGCAGCCACCCCCACGGGCAGCCACGGGCAGCCACGGGCAGCATGCAAGGTCTGAGGGCAGGGAGCAGAGGCCTCTGGGAGGACAGATGCCGCCGTGCCTCTCAGCGCATGTTGGTTTTTCCTAAGCTGTGTTTTCCAGGACACAGTGGGAAAGCAAAGAAACAGAAAAACCCTTAGATGCTTGAAAAACCCAGTCGGAAAACAGCTCACATAGGTCTGCAACGGCCTGGGCTCAGGAATTCCAAAGATTCTGCGAAGTACGCACAGCTTTGATTCTTTGCACTTCTGTTTTCCAACAAAGCATGGGGACTTGGTGGCATCACCCCAGGGGGAGGTGTCACCCCCTTAGAAGAGAAGGTGCATGGACAGCCAGGAGCTGCGCCCGGTCAGTGCACCTCCCTCCCTCTTCCCGTGCCCCCCCTCCAACAAATAGGAATCCAAGGTTAGATGATCTCGGAGTCCCCAAACCCCAAGAACCCAGGCAGGAAAACCCACTTAGGCTTGGTCACAAGTTATTTTGTGTCTACTTCCATTGAGAACATGGCCAGAAAGGTCTTCACTCTTGTTTACCTGCTTATTAACGAGATACACATGTCCAAGGACCTATCACATGCCTGGCACTTTGTAACCCTTTTTTCCACCAAAGCTTTCTCACAAGACTGAAGTCAGCAGGGCCACCAACACCTAATTCCCAGATGCCCTGGCAGCCCTGGGGAGTTAGCAAGCTGTCCCGAGGCCAGCTCAGCAGGGGGACCAAGCTGGGATCTCCCCACCTGAGTCCTTGTGATTGTGTTGCTGCTGGGACAGCAGCCGTGGGAAGGACAGGGCAAGAAAACAGGCACAAAGCTGTAGGGAACTGAAGTGATCTCAATGCTGGCAGGGACCTTAATGGAATATTTCATTTCTCCTGGGAGGAAGTCCAAGTCCCTATCCCTGGATGTCACAGGAAAGCAACTGAAGCTCAGAGCTCTTAACCCCCAAGCCCAGCAGAGAGGCAAGTAATCTTCCCCAGCCCTGTCCCCCTCCTGAGGGCTCTGGCTGAGGGGACAGAAGCTCCAGGGCCAGACTCAGGCAGGACCCTGGGTTTGCTCATCATACTCTCTTTCCCAGGAACTTGGAGACAGGTGTGGAGAAGCTGGCTGAGCAGGTCCCTGAACGATAACATAATACGGACTCATGGTCCAAGGCGGCCATATTGGATGGGGCACTAGCAGGAGCATTAGGCTAATTCCCCAAAGGGAAGCAGGGAAGGAGAGGGAGAGAGATAATGGAGTGGTCCAACCCAGACATCCAAGGTCCCTGGCTCCCCATTTCATCATGCTCACCCACCAGGCCTCTCTGCTCTTGGGTTCAGGAGCGGGTCTGACTTCATGTAACAAATCTCACCTGACTTCAGCCAACTTGGGGCTGTAACACCACCAGGCCCAAACAACACACCAGCAGCCTCAGCAACCACCCACCCAGCAGTCCCAGCCTCTGTGCGCTTGCTTATGTTTTCTCTCCCATCTCCGGAAGCCATAGAGTCCATGCTGGCCTGGAAAACTCCTATACACCCTCCAAAACCCTTCCCAGAGGTCACTTTCCCCTGGTGGCCCCCTCTATGACTCCCCAGAATGTGACCCCAGCCAACAATGATTGCTCTTTCATCTAGTCTACAGTTTACCATAAAGCACGGGGACATTGCATGACTTTCTGACAGCCCCTCAGTAGACTAGGAACCCCTGGGGAGCAGAGAGTGAGTCTCTCATCTGCCTTAGGGTTTTCAGACCTAACAAGTCCCGGGATGCTGTAGGTGCACCAAAAGTCTTGTCTGAACTCAACTAAATTGCTCTGTGTGCTCCTGCCCTCATGGATAACTGTGAGTCATATTATCCCAGGGCCGGTTTATGAATGAGTTGATCACTGCACCAGCTATCGACTTCGAGGATTCCAGAAAAGCATCCATGGGAGAAGAAGGAGAAGACGAGGCCCAAAGCCCATAGCCAGGGTCCTACATGCCATTCCCAAGCAGATCTGGATGCCAGAAGTCCAAGATCAGGCACGGGCGGGGCCTCATATCTGTCACCTACAGCATCTCAGTTTTCCAGGCCAGCGTGGAGAAAGTCAAGGTCAAAGGGAGGAGGGCAAGGGAGCAGGTGGTGGAGGGTGGAGGCAATGTGGGGTTGCTGTTTTTGATGGTCCCGGGAGGCTCTCCGAGGAGGTCCCCTATGAGCTGAGCCCAACTGAGAGTGGATGGTCTTGTCACCTTGCCCAGTTCTACCATGTTTCCTGGTTTGTAGACACAGTGGTCCAATCTGTCTGCCTTGTCACGTGGTCTCCTCCTCTGGGTCTCTTCTGCATCCTTCCTACTCTTGACAAGGACACCGGTCACAGGATTGGAGGGCCCCTACTCCAGTGTGACCTCATCCAAATTATACCTATGACATCCTGTTTCTAACTATGGCCACATTCAGAGGTTTCAGGTGCATGTGAATTTTGGGGGAATGCTATTCACCCCAGTACAACAAGCAGAGGGTGTGCTTAGCAGGAAAGGAGGTCTGAGCAGCAGCTGGCAACTGAGGCAGGAGACGCAGAAGGAATCCAAGAAGACGCCCAGGTGTGGCCAAGTGACACCTGTCACTCATCGCTGACATTCTGTCTTGGGCTGTGGACACGGAGGCAGCAAGGGCTACGATGGAGAAGGGGACATGGACGGCCCCATCCAGACGGAACAGCTCAGCACACACTTCAAGGAGAGGGGAGAAGGTCAAACAGATGTGGGGGACGGGTCTCAGCCCTCAAGAGAAAACCCTCGCAGCGAGGGCTTCTCAGCCATTCCTGAGCTGCATCTCGTACCTGTACCCAAGATGACTTGTACCCGAACACCAGTGCTGCCCCAGATCCAGACAGCTGAAACCCCTCCCAGGGCCCAGAGAGGACCCTAAGGGTCATTTCCACTCCATCACGGTCACTGATATTGGCAAGGACCCAGGGCAAGGGTGTCAGAGCCCTCGCCAAGCCCTCAGCTGGGCCCTGGTGGCTCAAAAGGGACAATTTCACCACATCTTAGGGAATTTTCTGGGGTACCAAGCGAGCTTAGCGGTGCATTTCCCTGACTTAGATCCAAGACAGACTTTGGAGCAGGCTCTTTGAGGAAGACTTACACTTCTGGTAAGGAAAGCGGACGTGAGGCCAACACTGGGACAGGTTGTACAACCACGACCAGGGTCAAGGAGAACACGGGAGCACTGTGAGAGCGCAGAGCGGGTGCTCCATGGAGATCCACTGCAAGGACCAGCGCAGCGGAGGGAGGGACGCCGGGTCCCAGGACTGACCAGTCCCAGGGACT
Source organism: Taxidea taxus jeffersonii (assembly GCA_003697995.1). NCBI lineage: Eukaryota > Metazoa > Chordata > Mammalia > Carnivora > Mustelidae > Taxidea > Taxidea taxus. The sequence continues at coordinate 43,008 of ML098788.1, read as the reverse complement.
TGTGTGCTGTCAGCCAGCGTTTCTGGGACTTTTTCCACTTTGCTTTTCACTCAAGTCCCTGTCCTACGGCTTGGGTGGCAGGGAAAGACGGCAGGTGACTGGGGACAATTCTGTCCCCTCGGCCCCCACCTGCCCTCCTTCCAGCATGGCCTCCTTCCGGGTCCTTCCACAGGGCCTCGTTCACGCCCTCAGGCAGCCATGGAGACCGGGGTCCTCTGTTAAAACCCAGTCTCACGGAGGGACATGGACACCAAGACGGTGGAGGCCTCCAGGCCCAGAGATCTGGTACGTCCTTCCCGTGATGGTTCTCAGATACCGGGCCCTTGCCTGACCTTCTGTCTTAGTGTGAAAAGAGGGTGAATGTGTGTGTGCACACGTGTGTGGGCCTTCTGGGGCCTTTGTGACCTGATCCCACCTTGGGTTTCCAGCCTCATCCCATAGGATCCCTAGCCTATGACTCTTCGACTTACACCTACCAAGCTTCTAGAAGGTTCCATGGCAGGGTCACCTTTCTCTCCCAAGCTCGTTTGCCCTGTGGGCCCCAGCCTGGGGCTACCAAACAACATCCCCAGGTCTCCAGCCTCGGCAGTACCTCTGCCTAGAACTCTCTTTCCCTTGATCCCTCCAGGCCTGGTGTCCACTCTCAGTTGGGCTCAGCTCATAGGGGACCTCCTCGGAGAGCCTCCCGGGACCATCAAAAACAGCAACCCCACATTGCCTCCACCGTCCACCACCTGCTCCCTCACCCTCCTCCCTTTGACCCTGACTTTCTCCACACATGAAGCATTTTCGGGGACCCCACGAGGGGCCTCACACTGTCGTGGGCTCTGGGAATGAACCAGGGCCTCCTAGATCAGCATCAAGTCTTTCCTGTCATACTGGTCTGTCTGTCTCCCGTGGGGACATGAGCCCTCAGTTGGCAGACACTCTGTGTTCCCATGCTCAGTCCCTGACAGTTCTTCCATGGGTCCCTCCCCAACCTCAGGCCCCCCACCCCAGGTGTCCCCAATCACAGTCTCCAGACCATGACAACAGCTACCGGGGTCTCCCTCCTGACACAGCTTGTGGCTCCTCTCAGCCCCAGGCTAGAACCAACCTCCCCTTGGCAGCCATGACCCCCAGGGAGCATCTGTGCACTTGTCCAGCCTCACCGCACCCACCCTTCTGTTCCCACTGCCCTCAGGGCTCAGGACAGCCCCCAACACTCCCACCTTCTTGCTCGTGCTCATGCTGTCCTTTCCACCCAGGATCCCCTTCCTACCAACCTCTAGAGACTTAACTCAAATGCTACCTATCAATGGTGACCTCTGAGACCCACACAGGCAGGACTGCTGGCAAGCACTCAGCCGCCACTTGGTCAGCGCCTCAATTAATCCTATCGGCCCTGAATTCCTCGGGGATGGATCTTCAGGCTTCTGTCGGCCCAGAGAGGTCGGGGCTTGTGCCCAGAGCCACACAGCCCCGACCGGTGAGCTGCAAAATCACCAGCTATGTGTTCCTAGCTCCCATTCTGCCCCAGCCCCCTGCCCGGATGCCTCCCATTCTGCATCTCTCCAACAGCCCCAATCACACCCCGTCTATGCCCATCAGCCAGTGCCCACCCTTTCCCGGCCACAGCTATAAGCCCCTTGAGGGCTGCAGCCTATCTTCGACACTTCTTAAACCCCAACACTGCCCAGTTCCGTGGCCAGGACAAAGCACATGTGCCAATGCATAAGATGCGCAAAGGGGGCTAGAACACAGGGGGTCTCCTACCTACACTAGAGCTCTTCTTCTTTATTTTCTCCTTTAACAAGGCTGGGGTGTGAAAGGGGGGGGGATGGATAGCTGTGTGGACAGATGAATGGAAGAGTACATTGCTGGACAGACAGACACAGTAAACTGCTGTGTGACCTGGAACAGGTCTCTTAGCCAATCTGAGCCCTATTTACTCTTCTGGGGGAAAAAGGAGATAAGGCTCAAGGAGCAAAAGGACTCTTTCTTCCTTGGCCATGAACATGCCTGGGGAAGACTAGACTCCCTGGTCCCATGACTTGAGTACCTTTGTCTGCCTCCTTGGTGACCTCTGACCTCCTCTTTTTTCTTTTCAATATGGCTGACCATAAGAACCCACTGTCTGCTAACAGCCGCCTCCCTCTTTTCTGGTGACAGATTCCTGTGGTGCCACTAATCTCACCTCCCCATGAGATTCAGGGTAGGAGATTGTTTTTAAACAGCCCTGTAATGAGAAAGAATGAAATCCCTTGTGGGGTTCTCAGCCTTGGCTGCAAATTGGAATCACCTGGGGAGCTTTTCCATAGACCCAGGGGCCCCACCATAATCCAATTTAGTCAGAATCTCTGGAGTGGTGGCCAGACTCCTGATTTTCACAACACTCCAAGACACTCGTGTGCCACGGGGACTGGGGACCGGTTGGCTAGAGACGTAGAAGCACTCAGTGGCCGGGAAAAAGCTGCAGACTCAATAGGTATTGCAAGGTGGGATCTTTCTGGAAGAACAGGATTCCCTTTGGAGGTTCTGATCTGTCACCTCCTGCTCTCAGTCAGCCAGGGAGCACAAGGGAAGAAAAATGAATGACACAGCTTAGAGTCGGGGTCTGTGCCAAGCCCCCTGGGGGCTCTCAGAGCACTGGATTTCTTAGAGAAACAAATAGTTGTCTATAAGAGTCATCATATAATTTCTGTCTCTGTCATTTTATTTTCAGTCCCTTCTACTACCTTCATTATTGTCATTATAATCACCATCATCATCACCATCACCACCATCACCATAATCACATCGCCACCATCATCCCATCACCACCATCATC
>ML098788.1:0-40099 GCA_003697995.1 Taxidea taxus jeffersonii | reverse complement strand
CATCACCCTCACCACCATCATCACCACCATCACCAACATCATCACCATCATCACCATCACCACCATCATCACCACCATCACCATCATCATCACTATCATCATCACCAACATCATCATCACCATCACCACCATCACCACCGTTACCATCATCATCACCATCACCATCATCACTCTCACCAACACCACCATCACCATCACCATCACACCACCACTATCATCACTACCACCAACATCTGCCTTGCCTGGAGGAAGGCACCCCATGTTGATAGTCGTTGTCTTCTAGTTGTAAGATCTGGGGCCATTTTTTAAAAATTTCCATCGAGCTAGTGCCAGCAGTCTATTCCCTGTGCTCCCATCTTTGCCTTGCCATTGGCCTGCTCCCCTGGCACACATTGCTTGGGCTGTCTGAGCCTCAGTCTCCTCATCTGCAAAATGGGAGTGGTTAGAGAACCTGCATTTCAGGTTTATTGTAACAGGAGCCTGAGACCATTGACTACATAGGCTTTCAGCTTGACTTGTTTCCTGGTTATCTATTAACCCTACTTAAGACCGCCTTGCTAATAGGAATGAAGCCATGGCGAGTAAGATTCCATGTGAATCCTTTCCTCTTCAACATGTTCTATAACAACTCTGTGTTTTTATAGAGGAGGAAAAAAACCAATAACAGGAGTAGCGCGTTCACATCTCTAGCACAGCTCCCTGGAGGGGACAGACGTGTCCCCATAAACATCCCAAGCAGCAAAAACAAGACAGAGCCTTGCCCAGCTTCACTCTGGATCCTGTGCCCAGTGTGGGATCCCTGGCCTCCCCCCAGCACCCCGGGTCGCACACAGCTGATGAGTGCACCCCGAACAGCACACCCTTCACCTGGTAAAGAATCCTGCAAGACTGTTCCGCTAAATTAAAAATGAAAAGAGTAAGAGCTGCGCAAAGCTAAATCGTTTCCACTACAATTAAATATTTATGCCTTGGGGTCCCTTCAAGGCTAAATGTAGGAGAACACGCCTGCTGAGCCAAAAAGCCTCCAATACAGGGCTGTCTGCGTGCCCAGGGTCCACCGACAGTCTGTTCTCTCACCTGACATCAGCACGGGGACTTTTGCCTCCCCAGAAAAGCTAATAACTAGACTTATTGCAGCTTCTGAAGTCCTGCCAGGGGCAACTTTCAGCCCTCCTTTCACAGTGAGGTCAAGTAACCCGGTCAGGACACCCAGAGCCTGGGGCCATGCCCCACAGGCCTCCCAAAACCTCAGCCCAAAGCCAGTGAGACTCAGCAGCCTTTAGATGGGGGTGGAAGTGGGGAAGAGGGGGGCCATCTGCCAACCTCCCCCCTTCCCCATGCACCTTCCCTCGGCTCCTCCTCCCTCAGTGCCAGGCGCTACTCCTGGGGCATGACACACACCCACATCTGAGCGGTGCTGGGATTCCAGAAAGTCAGGATTCCAGAGTGAATTTAAGATGAGTTTTCATGCTGTTGCCCATTTCTCACTGATCTCAGTGGGAATGGTCACAGGACACTGTTTCTTGGGGTTCCCAGGGTGCGGGTCCCCCTGTCTCGCCCTCACCACTGTTGAATGGGGACAAACATGGACCCCAAAATTAGCCATTCTTGATGCAGCACAGTTCTTCCTAGAGGACAAAGCAGACCACATGGCTCTCCTCGGCTTCCATCCCTCTCCTGGCTCCCCTTCTGTCAGGACTCGCCCAGCAAGGATAAGAATGAGGACTCAGAACCACATTCCAGGCCTCTGGCAGCTAACTCCTTACTCCTTTCTCCCACCACCAATCCCGCCGACTCCATGCCCATATGCCACTCCCATTTTCCTGAGGAGCCCCCAGCCCTTCAAGAGACCCTGAGCTCAGGCTGCGCCCTCTCCTAGAGGGCCCTTCTGCCCCCATCCCCTACGAACTCCTATGCATCCCTCAACAACCAGTACAAAAGAACCCACATGTCCCACTCCCAAGGAACCTTTTCTGACTCCCCCAGCTACTTGGCCACAGGAGGCCAAGTGGGTTCTATGAGATGTGTGCCCACTCTATGATATCTCAGAATACTGAAGCAGTTGGGGTCTATTTTGCTCCTCCAGACTGGAAAGCTCTGGACTGTGGGGCTATGTCCCGTTGGCCGTGTCATCCCCAGCTCTTGGCTCACTCCTGGCCCAGAGGAGAGGCTCAAGGAGTGCTTCCTGAGTGAATGATTGAATGAATTAATACTGTGGCTCAGAGTTGCTTCCAATCCTTTCTCAAATCCGCATCCCACGGCTCACCAGTGTAGAGGCTCGGTGGTGCCTACGGGAGGTCACCAGCTGTCACATGGAGATTCCCAGTGTGACAACTGGGAAACCGATTTTGTGCCAGTCTGGTAAGCATCAGGATGCAGACCAGGGAGGCTCCTGCTGAAAAATTAATGGAGGCCACTAGTATGTGTGGCTCTGTGCTCCGGGGCAGTGCAGGAACGCTGCTCCATGGGCCCCCTAGATCTGCTCTGCATTCCTCCCCGATTTCCAAATTCAATCAGCACAAATCACTCATCTCATTTTTTCCCAGAGTTAAACAACAAATTGCCACTTTCCAGCGTCTATTGTTCTAATGGGACGTGGAGGACAGCAGGCGAGGCCCTTGACAAGTGGGCCCTGCTTGTCCCCAGAGGCCCCGCAGCCAACCCCTCACCCATGCCCCACTGTCCTACCATCCAGGGAGAGGCAACAGATAGAATATACCTCCACTCTAGGAAGGAAACACGTATTAAGCACCTGTCACGGGCTGCTGTCTTCTTCTAAAACCCCCTTTAGCTCCAAGAAAACCAAGTAAACAGTCCCACCCCTCCCCCACCCTGAGTCCAAGCTGGAATACATGAAGGATTCAAAACCAGGTCTTTTGACAGTACTGCCCCATCTTCTCTTTGTTGATGGGCTACCAGCGAGCACTATTAATGTGGGACTGACGGCATCAGAGGCCCCGTTCCTTCCTCCAGGTGTCACGCAGGAAGGTTCCCCAGCATGGTGGTCAGAGCGCGGCTTCAGGGCCAGACTCGCTGGGCTGGCATCCTGGGTGACACACAGTCGGGGATCCATTTTTCTCACCTGGACAGCAGGGAGAAGAACAACAGGACCCAGGAGCACCCAGGGACGCAGCCCACAGATCCTCACTGGACACCATCCAGAGTGCGCGCTTCCCCCAGTGGGCCTCCTAGGTTCATTCACACCTCCTCTGTGCCAGACCCGGACTGATCCCGAGGTCTGAGCTCCACCCGCGAAGAAAGCCACTGCAGGGATAGACCACGGCCACATGCTGACCACAGTGAGGCCGTGAGTACCAAGAAGGCAGGGGGCCAGGATGTCCATCCCATGCGCTCAGACGTTTACAGATAGGAGAGTTCCCTAATTTTTATCTGGTTTCCTGTAAGTCGGGGGCCCCTTGGCCAAGGAGGACATATTTGGTGGTGTTGACTATCTGGTTGGCCGACCTGTAATGATCAGGTAAACTCCTCACTCCTACCACCCCATGATGTCCCACTCACCCATCACCTGCTATATAGGTGACGTGCTCACCCTCCGAGAAGGACCCCGGGCTACACTCAGCGGGGGAGGGTGAGCCGGGCACCGCGTGTCTGAGGAAAGAACACTGGGCTCAGAGCCCCGCTACTAATCCCAGGGTGTGTGACCACTTCACCCAGGCTCACTGCCCTCCCCTGGGAAACAGGAGCGAGAACCTTGTTCCCAGTCTCCTGCACAAGGAAGTTGAGGATGTAGATGGCCTTTTATACTATGAAGTGCAAGGCCCCAACACCAGAAGAAAAATATCCCGTTCAAAAATGGACAAAAATACTTGACATTTCTCCAGGGAAGACAGACAGATAGCCAACAGACAGATGAAAAGATGCTCAATGTCACTCATGATCAAGGAAAGGCACTTGAAACCACGCCATACAACCCACACCTCTGTGTGCAACGCCTTGTGGAAGGTCTGGGCACTGGTGCCTGTGGAGACTGAGGTGTCATTACTGAGGAGACAATGAGGGGGTCTTAGGAAGGTCAAGGAGATGGGTCCCACCTGGTTAGGGGTAGTGGGAGGTGGGCCCCCTGAATTCTGCTTCCGCTGGATTTTCATAGCGCAATACAGAACATGCAGGGGCCCCTCACTCATCCAGAGGGGCCAAGAAGCAACCTCCCCTCACCAGGGCACCAAAAAGAGCCAGAGAGAAGGTTCTGGAACACAGAGGACAGATGCTCACAGGCCTTAGTCCCCAAGTGGCTGTTCCATCTACTTGTCCTTCCTCCCAGATAGGTCCATTCAGAGACCCAGAGAGTAGGGGACCTGGGGATGGGCCAACCAAAGCCAGCCCATGGCATCCTCGAGCCCACTTCGGCCGGCTATATCGCCCTCTGGACTCAGAAGGTCATTAACCACTGCTAGCCACATGATGACGATGAGAAACACACACCCCTGGTGTGAGGGTTACTGAGTGAGGAGAAGCAGAGAGCCGGTTCAGGAGCACATCCATTTCCCCCGGCTGCAAGGCCACATATGCGGTCCAGTCCCCGTGTTCACTCAGAAGTTGGGCGCTGTGCTGGAAGGCCTGGTGAGTTCACGGCTGAGGCCGCCACAGAGCTCAGCTCTCTGAGTCTGGAGCCCACGGTCTCCCACCAACTAATACACTGTCTTCCGCAGAGGTCACCTGGTGACACCTGTACCTGGCCCCCAAGGTAGAGGGTAGGGCAGCAGGAAGCCAATCTACTTGAAGACACTCCTGAGCCCCCAGGGAAGTCTCAGGATCAGTGGTCTCCCAGTCAAGCAGGCAGAGCAAGGAGCAGTGGTGACATCAGTGTCCTTATCCTGGGGGCCTGGGGCGGCCTCTGTGAACTCAGGACCCACATCAGTCTCGTTACCCCTTCTCAGGCCACCACTGCCGTGCAGACCAGCGTAGGCTCCCCAGGATGGAGGCCCCTGCCACACTCGGACCCGGCCCTCCGAAAACCAGATGATGGAAACCCTCCAGGAGGGACCAGATGTATGCTGTCTCCCAACTGCCAGCCCCAAGACCCGAGCTGTCACTCATCCTGCAGATATGGCCCAAACAGCAGGTGGGTGTCGAGAGGACAGAACAAGACCTTGAGCATCAGGGGCGAGCCCAGGGCCCAGCAGGTAAGAAGGCGCTCATGAATGCCGGTCATTCCCATCATGGTGCATTTACTCACGGCAGCTCTGGGCCAGAGCATCATGGTTCCACTGTCACAAAACCCTGGGGTGGGAGGGGAACAGGCTGTAAAGCCTGGCCAGCCAAGCCAGTGCCAGGGGCTTGCAGAAAGGCAACCCCTGCGCAATGGAGGGTGGCCATCCCTCAGAGAAACTTCCAGAGAGGCCTGGGTCATAGTCTGAGGGGACTTGGAGGGGCAGGCTGTGGGACTGGATGGACAACCCAGCCTGGGCTCAGAAGCCTGATCACACAGTCTGTGGCCACTGTGCAGATAAGCACTGGCATAGCCTGGTGGCACCAGGAGCCAGAGGACACTCAGCCACTGCAGGTGGTGGGCGAAGCCCCATGGGCTGGGGCAGGCACTGGTTCTCAGGCTGTGGTCCTCCACGGGCTCCCCCCTTCAGACACAGAGCAAGCCCTCTCCTGGCAGAGGACAGGTCATGCAGGACCAGGACGTGGGGCATAAGTTAATTTGGAGAGAGGCCTGCACCCCCAACAGAATCATCACTTCCTCAGGCCTGACACCCCCTTCTCTCCTTTCTTTTGACATCTATGGAAGGGCAGGCATCTTGAGGAAGCTTCTGGCAAACATGAGCTGTGCCTTCAGCCTAGGCGTTCCTGACTCCCCCAGTGGGAGGTGGTGGAAAGGGAAAAGAGTGTGGGAAAGTGGGGGTAGGGGAGCAAAACCCTTAACGGAAACGTGGTGCCTTCTCTCAAGTGCGGTACCATGAAAAACTCAAAGAACCAACTCAGCAGGCATTTGGAACGTGTGGTCCCAGCCCTCAGGTCGCAGCTGCAGACATGAAAAGGCCACGCCAGGCTGGGCCATGACTGGAGAACAGCACATCGGCTACTCCCGCGAGGTCTCAGCACCCAGCCAAGTCTTCTCACACTTCCCTCCAAACTCCCATGTACAAGCCGCTCATCTTCCAAACCCCGACTCCACGATTCCACAGCTCTCCACAGCTAATCCCAACAAGACCACGGTTGACCCCACAGGTGCAGGAGGGGACCCATGGCCTGAGCTGCCCAGGCTGCCACCAAGCAGCTCTGGGTCCAGGGCACATTGCTGGCCACAGCTGAGGGTCTGCTGCTTGGCACCAAGTGGGTCCCCGCGGAGCAGAACTCAGCATACTGGGTGCCGTGGAATGCCTCGACCGCACCTCACCCTGCCTGGAGCCCGAGACGTGTTGGATCCACTGGCTGAGGGGGAAGGCAGGCCCCCAAAGACAAGGACAATCCAGAACAGCCCTAAGGTGGATACAGCCCCCGGGTGGACAGAAGGGAGGGGAAAGGGCAGGCTCTCAGAGGGGGCGTTCGTGTGACAGAGCATGGCCCAGAAAGGCCTTTCCTTCTGCCTTCCTGCATAAGTGAGGGAACCCATCTGAGGCTCAGCTTCCCCTTCTGCAAAATGGGGATGATAACTGTGTGTCCTATTGGTTCCAGTGCCCAGCACAGTGCCTGGCATACAGTAGACCCACAGAAGATGTTTGATGAATGAATGAATGAATGAATGAGTGTTGGACGGACAGGACCAGGGGCTCACTTACAAATGGACCTGACTTGGGCCCAGCAAGAATGGGTGCCATTGGCTTTCTGTCCCAGGTCAGTGGGGTGGAGTCTCTGAGAACAGCCCCTGGAATAGAGCAATGGGCTCCCAAGGGTGTGGTTCCCATCAGATATGGCAGGCAAGCCAAAACTGGGCAATGGATACGAGAGCGTTTATAAACTAGAAGCTTCCACACGAGGCTCCCCTTGTTACTAGCAATGAATGCCTCTGTGGAGCAGCTCCTAGGACCCCAAGGCGTATGCTTAACCCCCCACATGTGAGATTTTCTGAGCAGAAAGGAAGCATCCCATCTGCCTATACATTTACCTCGCGGATAACCATGAGCACCTGTTCTGGGCTGAACTGGGCTCCCTGCGATCCATATGTTGAGGTCCTAACCCCAGCACTCAGAATGTGCCTGTCACTAGAGGTGGGGTCTTTGGAGCGGTGAGTAAGGTGGATAAGGTGGTTGGGGTGGGCCTGGATCCATCAAGACTTGTGCCCTTGTAAGAAGAGATTTGGACCCAGATACACTCAGAGGGACACAGGGACAGACACCCACCACACACCAAAGGGACCAAAAATGCCAACACCTTGGTCTGGGGCTCCCAGCCGGCAGATCTTGGAGATGACCATCTCTGGGCCACGTGGCCCCTGGGCTCTGTTCCAGCTGCCCCGGGAAATGAACACAGCGATTAGGGCCGTGAGTGTCCGAGAACTTACACGGCCCAGCACTGCTTGAGGCTGCTTCCCTGTGTTAATTCATTTCGTCCTCCCAGCAAACCTAGGAGACAGGTCCTGTAAGGAACCCATATTGCAGAAGTAGAAACTGAGGCACAGAGCAGGTAAATCACTTGGCAGGCACTGGGGATAAAGAGATGGCTATGACATTGCCCCTTGCCTTTGAGGACTTCAGTATGCGGTCCAGGAGTCCAGCCTGAGAACAAACACCCTACAGAGGCTTGGGGATGGGGTCAGAAACTGCAGGGCTGGGGGCCCCTATGTGGGCTAAACCTCTGTGGGCAGAGAGGACGGAAGAGTGGTGGAACCTTCCAGAGGGAGGCAGAGCAGAAGCTCAGGCTCAGCAGGATTGTAGGTGTGGCACATTGAGGGAAAGATGCAGGAAGGAACCCCAAAACTAAGATCTTGGGGTCAACTGAGAAGGGCCTTAAATGCTTTGGCCAAGTGTGAGCTCACCCAATAACTACAGGTGACTCTCTCTCTCTTGTCGCTGGGGAGGACAGTGCTGCCATGTCCCAGGCCAGGAGGAAGGAATGGGTACAAGGGTGGGAGCTGAGCAGGAGCGCCAGGCTTCATGACAGATGGATGGGAGGGGAGGGAAGGGGAGGGTGAGGGGCTGTCCACCCTGGCCTCACGGTCCATGCAGGGGGAGGAGGAGGAGGAGAAGAGGCTCTGGACAGTGGAGCCCCATCCCAGAGCTGACAGGGCCTTGCAAGCAGATCCTTCCACTGGCTCCTCCAGCTTGAAGAATGGGAGGCTCAGAGAGGCCAAGTCACCTATAGGTCACACAGCATTTCATGGTGGGACCTTCTCACTGCTGGGTGAGCCTCTTCTCTCCTAAGGAAGGAGAGACCCCCCAAGAACCCCCCAACCATCCCCACTGCCCCATCTGGGTATCTCTGGGATACTTCCCTCCCTGGTGCCCTAACTCAACCCCCACCTCCAGGCCTGGAATGTTCTCCGCCCTATGGGGAAGAAAGAGTCCACCTCTGGTGAGCCTCCCTGCCCTTCTGTCCTTGCTGCCATGCTGCTAGCTCCTTGGGGAGAGTCACAGGGGGTGGTGGCACATGCCAATCTGAGAGAGGCAGGAGCCTGGGCAGAGGGGAAACCCAGTCCGATGGCTTGTCTGCAGAGGAGGCCACCTAGATGTCCAAGGGGGCTCCCTACGATGAGGGCAAGACCCTCCCAGCTGGCCAGCTCTGGGAAGCTTTATTTGGGAGGGGGTCCTTTTAAATGTTATGCGCCTCAGTGCTGACCAGGACACATGGCATCTCCCAGTGCTGTCCCTCCAGAGCCCGCACTCCTGGGACCCCTAACCCCCACCCCAGGGCGGGCCCCAATTCCTAGGACTCTGACAACGGCGGCCATAGGAGGAACTGGTCAAGCCAAACACAAAATCGAAACTAGCATGTATGGCAGACCAGGCTCTGGCCCCAGGAGAGTAGCTCTGAGGGCTCAGACCTCCTATACACCACAGGCCCCACTTACAGCTGAGCAGAGTGAGGCCCAGAGTGACAGGAGGCCTTGATCCAAGCCCGTCAGGCTGTTCCGAGCGGAGGGCAGGAGAAGGAAGGGCGACTGGTGCCCGCTATTTCCCGATAGGCAGTAACCCCAAGTCCAGAGTTGGACTGAAGGCTGGGTCTGGCGGGCTCACCTGAAACACGGGGAGACCAGTGCCCCTGGGGTGTGAGGGCCGCGAGGTTGGCAAGGCAGTCACTGGGTACATGCACAAAAACTTGCTGCCCAACTCTGTTTTCTCACACCCACTGCTAGGCTGAGAAGCACACTCTGGGGGAAGAGGGGCTCTCTGGAGGCCCCTGCGGTGCATGCTGCCAGGAGCAGCTTGGCCAGCAGGAGCACAGAGCTCCCACAAAGGCCCAGCCCGCTGCGCCGTCTGCTGAAGGGCTGACTCTGAGCCCCAGGACACTTTCTTCATTCACACGCTTGCCCACTCATCCATGCATTCATTAGCCCACTCATTCATTTACTCATTCACTCACTCAATCATTCATTCAATTCTTCACTTGCTCATTCATTCCTCACCTCACTCATTCATTCATCCATCATTCATTCCCTTACTCACACAGTCTTTCATTCATGTGTTCAGTTTACTGAATTCACTCGTTTACTCACTCGTTTACCTACTCATTCACTCACTCAATCATTCACTCCCTCATTCATTTGATTCCGCACTTATTCATTCATTCATTCCTCACTCAATCATTCATTCATCAATCATTCATTCCCTCACTTAACCATTCATTTATGTATTCATGCCTTCACTCATTTACTCATTCATTTATTCATTCAATCAATCACTCATTCACTCACTCTCATTGTGGCTGATGAACACCTCCCATGTGCCAGGCCCTCCCCAGATGCTGAGCACAAGTCAGGAGAGCCCTGGAGGCTGGGGCACATCTGCTGTGGCAGAAGCAGCCCACCTCGTTGGATTATTAAGGGAAGAACTTAGAGCTGTGATGAGCACAATAGAGGGGGCCGAAGAGCCTCCAGGCTACGAAGCTGAGTGTTGTGGGGCTGGAGGCTCTGATTTGGTGCAAGAGGCCTCAATGTGCTGGTCCATGAACCAGTCCGCCCCTGAGCAAGGGTAAGGAGGTGGTGGTCCCATGGGAAGGCTCGTCATGAAGGCTGACCACTACTAGAGCTGCAGGTCCTTGGAAGGGTGAGGGAGGGGCCACTTAGGCAGGGCCCACACGGTTCTTCTGGTTTCCCTAATCCCCTCCCATGGGCAGAGGGGGATACCCACTAGTGTGTCCCTGGGGGACTCAGTATCTCAGGCCAACTTCCCTCGTGAGTCAGAGGAGACCCTCCATCCATTCCCACCAGACACACACAAGGAAACTGAGGCACAGAGAGGGGCAGACAAGCCTGAGGTCCCAGCAGGTCTGACCCACACCACAGGCTCTGCCCATATGCATCTCGGGGCCCCTCCATCCCTTGAGACCCTTACTATGAACAGAAGATGCCATGTCCCTGGGTCCCATGAGCCCCATTCTTTGGGTCATTTAAAGGGTAAGGGGGAGAGTGAATGGTATTTAGTAGTTTCAAAGATCAAGAATTTCTCAATGTTTCCCCAGATCCCACCCCTCCCTCTTGCCTAGCCCCAGGTTCCTTTTCAACCCAGCTCACATCTGGGGGCGAGGGGGTGTCTCCCATGGGGACCCCTGGGTGTGGTGGAATGTTTGCCTGATGAGGAACCAGGGGGAGAAGGCCGTGGGATTCCTGGAAACCTGGAGGGAACCTCCAGGCCAAAGACTACATGAGACAAGAAGCCTGAACACCAGGGCCAGCTGAGGAAGGGGCGTGGAGGTAGAGAGTGCTGGGAGGCTCAGCGAGCCTAGCACTGAGCCTGTTCTCGTGACCACTAGAGGCTTAGTCAACAGATCCATGGCATGACTATTCAATAAACAAATGACAACATCCAGCCCTTACTGAATGTGGGTGCCACACAGATTACCTGTTGAGCAAAACTCCGGGTCACAGTAACCCGCAGTCTATGGGATTGCAAAGATGCCCAAGGAGGGGGAGAAGGGGAGGGCAGGAGGGAAGGGAGGGAAGGGAGGAAGGCAGGCAGGCAAAAATCTCCTTCTGAATGCAGGCCTGTGAAGTCCGCTCTTCTGCTCTGCCTGGCCAGCACGGGGCTCTGGAGCTCCCCTCAGCCACACCTAGTGACTTGGAAGACGCTCCAAGATCCCAGCTGGGTCTCCCCGGAAACCCAGCATGTGCCCCCCAGAGACTTCATAAGGATGGTGGCCGTGGGACTAACCATCATAGTGAAAAGGGGGAACAACACACAAAGTGGCCCTCTGAAGGGAAACAGACAAACAGCGGGCTATTCATACAGAGGAATCCCACCTATCGTTAGGGATCCATTTTGGAAACACAACACTGAGCAGGGAAGAGCAAGCCACAGGCGGAGATGTCCATCATGGAACCAGCCATGTGGGTTGAGAGCACACGACACAATGGCATGCACTGTTTATGGGCACAGACAGATGCGCCAAAATCGTGCAAACACACGGGAGAATGGAATACATCCATGTGCGCATGGAGGTCACTTGAGGGGGAAGGCGGACTGAGGGAGGAAATGTCTGTGCTATAGCTACAATGTTTCACTTCTTTCAAAAATCTCACATGCACACACACAACAAATGTCCACATCTGTCTAATGTCCATGGGCGACTAGGGATCAGTTACATTGTTTCCCCCATTCAAATAGTTTCACAATTACAGTTTTTTAACCATTAGGATTCATCTCACCTTGGAAGCAGCCTGAGCTGAGTGGCAGGTGGCAGGAGCCAGGGGTTCATGTCCTGAGCCCCCCGGGGCTGCTGGAGGACCCCTAGATGCTCGCTCTGACTGCCATGTTTCCAAGTCCATACTCTCAATGTGTGGACTGATTTACTGGTAAATTGAGTATCTATTCCTCCACAGAGAATAGAACATTTTCCAGGATGGGATCAGCCAACAAACAGAAATGGCAGGATCTCAGGGGACTGCCACACATGCACTGATTGGGGGACAGTGGTTTGAACTCTCGGAGCCTCTGTTTCCCCATCTGCAGATTGAGTGGGGATGGACATGGTGATTCTGCCTCATGAGAGTCCCCAGTGCCCTTCCACGTCCTTTGGGAGGGAGGATGGAGAATGTGATCTGAATGGGGAAGGTGGGGCCCAGCCCTGAGAACATTCAGCCAGGTTTCCCCATAGGCAGGACCAGAATACCATAGTCCCTGCCCCTCCTTCCAGGCTGCCCCAGGATCCAAACAACCCAGGTGTGGACAGACACGAGAACAAATTGTCCCCAGAGAACTGAAACCGCAGGGCATGGGGACTCAGAGGGCAGCTGCCTAGTTTAAACCTTGGCCCCGGGGGGTCACTGCAGCAGGTGCTCCCCTTGAAACAGGAGAGCACAGTGCCCCCTGCAGGCTGTGGTGAAGAGTGCATGCGGGCACACCTGGGCCCCCACCCCACCGCACTGTGCCCAGCACAGGAGATCCTCCATTAACCCATGGGCAGGACGTCACCTTGGCAGTTTCATCACCAGAACAAGCCTGTGGCTGAGGACAGAGGAAAATCAAGATGCTGTCAGACCTTGAGCCTGTCTGCACATCCCTCGGGTTCATGAACCCCCAGGTGCTATGGCCACCTGTCCCGCCATCCTTCTTGGAGAGGGGTGGGCCGTCCAGGTGCCACCCGTGCCCTGTGGGCATCCTGGACACAAGCCCAGCGCCCCCAGACTAAGCGATGCACCTCATTGAGGGACTCAGGCGCTGGGCTCTGGGACAAGACCACCAACAAGTAAGGCAAACAGTCAATTAGCCACCACCGCCCAAGGAGCAGGGGAAATCGCACAGATGGGAACAGGGGACTCAGGAGCTGCTCAAAGAAATGGTGTGCAAAGGTGGGAAGGACGCGTTCAAAGGCAGCAAGACTGTGCTCTCTGAGCAGCGGCCCTGTGTCTCCCCTCTCCTTCTGGTTCCCCACAGTTTCCACAATCCCTCACAACACAAAGGGCTCACTGGAACCAGGGCAGACTCTTACTCCAAGGTGACAGAAGCTAGCGCTGGGGTGCAGTCCCCCCAGGTCTGTGACAACAGCAATCCCCTCTGACCTTCATTTAGCCCTCGACAGTTAACCAAGCACTTCACAGGAGTAAAATGGGGCACAGAGCGTGGGGCAGATTATGCCTACAACACCCTGCGCCCACCAGGAATGAAAGGTAGCCGCGTGGTGCAGAGGACCAGGCTGTGGGTATGGGCTCAGAGTACAAGGTCAGCTGAGCTAGGACTAAATCCTGCTAGGAACTTCCCTAAGCCTCAGTGTCCCCATCTAAAATGGGGCCAATGGTGGCCGGGTTGAGGGCTCACCGTGTGACAGGTACTTACATAAGCGCTCAGGAAGCCCCAGCAGGATCCCCCCTCCTAGATGAGGCAACGAATGGGCACAGAAATTAGCACACCCAGCCTAGACACTGCCCCACCTGTGTATCCAGGTGATCTCCCTGTGGGGACTTACGGGGACGAGGCTTAACAGCTGTTTCAGGTAAACCTAAGCCCCTTGTGAGGTGGGGGATCCTTCTAGAACTCTTTTCCCACTGAGAGTGTCAGTAAAGGTAAGACAGCTTTACCCAGCTCCTTCAGGCTGTGGGGTCACGGAGACAGGCCACAGAAACACCCAGCTGAAGCTTAGAGAAACCTCAGACTGCAATTAGTTGCCACAGCCTGGGCCATGCCTTAGTTTCCCCAAGCCCTTGACCTGACCTGGCGGCATCTCTAGGAAGGACACGGGCCCTGATCCCTGTGTCCTGGGCCAGCCCCACAGCTCTGCATGTGCGATGTCCCACAGGGTCCCCGCACATGACGCTTGGCTCCCTCAGCCCCAATGCCAGGGCACTTCCCATGGGCCGGGTCCCACTCCATATTGGGAAGCGGTCCCCGTCTCTACACAAGTCAATGACAAGCTGGAGGGCAGGGGTGGGGGGGGACACGCCATCCCCCCAGGGCTCTGGGAGGGTTACGTGACCCCTGAGCGGGGTCCCCAGCCTTCCAAGTACATCAGAACAACCCTCCAACCCCTGTATGTGCCTCAATGCCCACAGATCTTCAAAGATGACAGTGGCGGCCATGAGCTGAACAGGTCCCCACATTCATATGCCCAAGTTCCAGCCCCCAGGACCTTGGAATGTGACTTCATTGGGAAATAAGGTCTTTAGAGGTCATTCTGAGGTCAGCAGGACAGGCCCTAATGCAGTGCATCCTCCCACCTTCCAGAAAGGGGACATGCCCACGGAACACCAGGTGAGGATGCAGGAGGCAGGAGCCTCAGAGGGAGCTAGCCCTGCCAAAACCTGGACCCCGGACCTCCAGCCTCCAGATCATGAAAGAATACATTTTGTTTTTTAGAAACACTTTTTTTAAAAGATTTTATTTATTTGACAGAGAGAGAGACCACAAGTAGGCAGAGAGACAGGCAGAGAGAGAGAGAGAGGAGGAAGCAGGATCCCCGCTGAGCAGAGAGCCTGATTCGGGGCTTGATCCCAGGACCCTGGGATCATGACCTGAGCCGAAGGCAGAGGCTTTAACCCACTGAGCCACCCAGGCACCCTGAGAATACATTTCTGTTGCGGAAGCTCTGCCCCCGCTTCATTAGGGGCCCACGGACACTGACAGGGGCTCCGAATAGAAAGAAATAGAGAAAAATAGGGTCCCACTGTGAGCGGTTTGGGGGCAGTTCCCTGGGGGGATGGGTGGGAGCTGGGCCTCTTTCATTTTCCTCCTGCATCCTTCCCGCACCCCTAAGCCCCCAATCCATCCTCTTTCGAGAGTCCTCGTGCTCCCCACTGGCACCCTCGGCCTCTCTGAGCCCCTGTGGCATCCATGCCAGCTCCTACCCCGGAAACTGCACTCCTCAAGACCACCAGCACCCTCCTTGTGGTCCGAACCTTCCAAGACCCCCTGGGGCAGCAAACCCCTCCCACATCTCCCCTCTCCCATCCCCTGGGGCTCCTCTCTCCAACATCTCCCCACTGTTTCCCAACTGTTCTTGACCTCTGGACCTCAGAGACCACCCAGAGGCAGGGCTTCCATACTTTCTCTTGGGTCTGGAACCCCCGCAGAGTGGGGGGAGCCCCAAATGTCTGTCCCAATGTAGTCCTGTGTGCCTCTCCCACAAGATCTCACCCTGCTTGCCCTCCTCCCCAGGTCACCATTTGCCCTCCCAACCCACTCTTCCCCTCCTGGGTCCCACCACACAAGTCTGGGCTTCCCCTGGGCCCCTGGTGCTGGCCCAGTCCCCTGTGTCCTTCTTCCGTCTTCTGTGCCATGCTCAAGGTCAGGCACCTGCCTCTCACCTAGATGTCTATACAACAGCCCACAGGTCTGTCTGCCTGGATCCCCTCCTCCAGGCCACCTTTTGAATTACTCAGGTCAAACACTGGTCTGTTCCTGACTTCTCTCTCTCATATTCCATATGCAAACCAGCAGCATATTCTATTGGCTCTAACTTCAAGTAGAACAGGAATCCACAGCCTGCCACCTACCCTTGTTACTCAGACCCCCATCACCAGCTCTCCCTGCTTCCACCCTGGCTATTCCTACACCTGTGTGCCCCAGGACCTTTGCACACGCCAGTCCCCCTGCTTGGAGAACACCTCCCCCAGACACCCATCTGGCTTACATCCATACCTTCTCCAAATTTCCACTCCAACACAGTTGAATCACTGAGGCCTTCTCCAACCTCCCACCCACTCCAGACCCCCACGTGACTTCTCTTCCTCTCTCAATACCTTCTTCCACTTTATAGCATGGACGTATTCAGTACATTTGTTGTTTAATTTCTGCTTCCTCCCACTACGCCCGGGGGCATGGGGCTCTGTTTCAGGGACTCCAATAGCTCCATAATCTAGAATGGCACGGGCACACCGTAGGTGCTCAATAAATAATTGCTGAATATATGCATAAAAGAAAAACAAAATAAACAAAGTGCAGGCATTTTCCCTGAGGGCCTTAGGGGACACCATTCACTCCATCCACAGCAGATGGGTTCTGGGTGCAACTGACTCCAGACACAGCCTCTCCCTCTTCTAATGGAGCACAGGAGAGTCCTACCGTTGTTGCCAGCCTTTTCCCTTTGCCTGTGGCCATGAGACAACCTACTTTACCTGCCAGCAGGGCTCCCCCAGGTACTTTCCCACAGGCAGCCTCGGGGGGTGGGGGGTTCCTGAGCGGGGCTTGTTAGGAAGACTCCCTAAGCTGCAGCTGGCCCAGGGAGAGCTCTGGTGGGGAAGCACCTGGGAGATTTCAGATGGGCTGCGAGGAAGCCTGGACTCGGAAAAGGAAAGCAGCAGAGGGCCAGCCAGGGCCCTGGCCACATGCTGACGCAGAAGCACAGTTGGCATCCTGAGATCCCAGATCGTCAGAGCCCCAAAGATCTGTGCCCTAATTCCTCTGGTCCCTGGGCCTCGTGCACCATGGCCCCTGGGATTCTATGCCTCATAGCCTGAGACAGGGCTCACAAGTGCCTGGAGTTGCTGAACAGAATGGCTGGAAACTTCCATGCCTCCCACGCCCTTTGGGTTTTGGGACAAAGGAATGAGGGTCTGCCTTTAGGGTGGGTCCTCATAGGAAGAGGGAAATCTGGAGAAGACAGATGCCCAGAAAGCAGCCAGGTGAGGACAGAGGTGCAGAGGAAGTGAGCAGAGGGTCCCCCGCTGGTCCCCAGTGCACAGAGTGCTCACCTGTGAAACAACCAGGTCCCCTGCGGCCTCTGACTCCCTGCAGATGCCACTCTACCATGCCTTGGGGAGCACCTGTGTCTCAGCAGGAGGGCAGGGACCAGGGAGCTGACCATGTCTATGGGGAGGAGGGAGAGCAGCACTGACGGGCACACAGACGACTCGCAGCTCCAGCTCCAAAGGGGCTTGACGGTGAGCTCCCATTCCCACCAACCTTGTGCTGGGAAGGTGCTCTGATGGGGCACTCCTCAAAGCCCTGCTCAGGAATCCCACTGTCCCCGCCTCCCCCCGACGCCCACACCTGCTGGTCAGGCTTGAGTCAGAGGCTTCCACACAGCCCAGCTCCCTGGCAGGCCACCTCCCCTCACTCTGGGCCCTGCCAGGCCTCACGGGGCCTCTGCACTACAGACCCCAGGCCCCACCATGGCCGGGCTCAGTTTCCCCAACTCTCCAGCAGGCTGGGTGCTCTCCTGGAGGAGGTCCCAACACCCCTCGGGCTGTTCCACCCATGCACCTCCCCCTCCTCCAGGGGCCCTGTCTCGCAGACCACACACAGACGGTACATCGATATAGCAGGCACCCCACATCCTCAGAAGCAGCCAATGGCTCCTCTGGGGGCCTCAGGTGCTCAGGAAGGCTATACAGCCCCACATGCCCAGGTGCTCCTTCCTCCCTGGGCTCCTCTCTGTGGCATAGACAGCAGCACACACCCGCTGTAAGTCCTCTGCCCCCTCACTGTGCTGCCCTGGGCACTCACTGTACCCGAGCACCCTCACACCCTCTTCCCAGAGGGATCATACAGACCACCCAGCTGCCCGAGTGCCCACCTCCCCTGCCACATTGAGTCCTCATTCTGCTTCCCTTCACTCTGTAGGAAGGGAATGCCTCCTTCCCCTGGCATTAGAACAGCTACTTGGTATTTACTTGTTCATGGTCTGTCCCCTGGACCAGAACACCCACTCCCTGTCTGTATTCTTCCCATTCGAGCCCCCAGCTCACAGCAGCAGTCACAAAAATATGGGTGAAATTAACTGTTGTGTAAGTCCCACCCTTGGGTCCCAGCATAGCCAGGTGGGGTGAGTGGGTCCTGGGTAGGGGACAGAAGCAGCCCCCAGAAGAAGGGCAGAGGGGAAGAGAAAGGCAGCCCTGGGAGCAGAGGTGAGGGAATGTCAGGCATGATCACAGTAGGATCAGGGTTAGTGTTGGTGGAAGAACAGAAATGCCAG
Organism: Taxidea taxus jeffersonii; assembly: GCA_003697995.1. Lineage (NCBI taxonomy): Eukaryota > Metazoa > Chordata > Mammalia > Carnivora > Mustelidae > Taxidea > Taxidea taxus. The sequence goes on along the minus strand of ML098788.1, from coordinate 22,132 downwards.
TGTTTCTGTGATCGGTCATGCTGGAATACAGGTGGGCAAGCCCGGCCGGCCTGGGACTGGAAGCAGACACTCTGAGGGGGCAGAGCGAGCTGTGTCCATCAGGGCAGCTTCCCACAAGCAAGGTGACCTGTAGGGGAGCACCAGAAAAGGGCTGAGAAGTGGGTGGTGTTTTCTGCTTGGCATCAAAATCTTCCCAACTCCCTCTTGGATGCTTCTCCCTCCCCAACTGCTTGGCTTCTCCCCACTGCTCCCCACCAACCAGGCTCCAGATAAGGGCACAACCCACAAACCACACCCCCCACACACACACCCCTTAATCCTATTGTGACCAGGCTTATCTTTGCTTGGGAAGAAAAAGTAAACAGCTTCCAGAGAACTCTCTTAAACAAATGGAATTTACAAATACAAAGAATGATACCATTTGCTCAGTTCTGAATGGTGAAAGAACAGCCATGGTATCATTCCCTCCATCTTCTTGGGGTTGAAACCACAGCAATGTAGAATGATACCAGTGGGGTGACCACACCACTTCAAGAAGTCTTAGGGGACATCTGGTCAGCACACAGAAGCTCCATGCCCCAGCCACCCCTCCCCCTAGGTGCTCACACAACCAAAACACACATCATATCCACCATGCATCATGCAGAATGTACAGAGCATTTGTGATATTGCAATAACACCAAAGTGGAAACTATCCAATATCAACCAACAGGGAAAAAATTGATAGCGTTATAATCATACAATGAAATGTGGCCCAGCCATCGAGGCACAGGATAGCTGCAGGGTCCGAGTGGACAGCTCTTGCAAGAGTGCATGGAAGCAGCAGACACATGGGACAGCATCCTACTGGGCCCCCTGATATCAGATCCAAGACAGGTGAACTGAGTTTTCGGTGAAGACAATCAGAAGAGTATTTGCTCTGGTTGAAGAGCAACAAGGAAGAGGTTCAGGAACGTTCTGCATCACGACAGGACACGATTTCCACCGTGGGCATATTTGCCAAAACTCATGAGTTTTGCAACTCGTGAGTTGCAGTTAAGGTAAGTGTATTGCATATGTGTACATTTTCTTCCAGTAGAACCAAGAGAAATACACACATGTGGGGAAGCCAAGTTGGTGGATTTGCTTCTCACGGTGGTGTTGGTTGGCATTTGTGAAACAAATTTTTTGACATATTACGGTTGAGCAAATGAGTGGATACGTTTAGGATAATGGAAGCCAGGCTCCTCCCTGTTGAGCAGGAGAGTCATAAATATGGAAAAGGAGAATGCCTGACTTTGCCCCAAGGTGCCAGAAGCATCTGTACGGACCAGGCTTATAAAGACTTGTAGATGGATGGATCTGAGGATCACACGCACATATGTATCGGTACACATATATATGCATGTTTCTCTGGGGCCCTCTGTCTCCCTATTTCTATTATAAATACATCCTTCCTCCCTCCTGCCTCCTTGATCCCCATCAACAAGAGGTAAGTTTTGCACTGTCCTGTTCCCCAACACAGCCTAGAAGTAATGACCTCACAGTAACACTGAGCACCTCTGGGGTCTGGGTTTTGGTTTCTAAACACCATTTCCCTTGAAGAGCAAGCTGATTCCAGACCTGGTTTGAGCAAAGCAGAGGACAAGCCTGGAACAATTCCTGTGCCAGAAAGTGTGGAAGCATTCCAAGCATGACGGACACAAGTCAAAGACATGCAAGGCCAGCTCACAGGAGCTCCTGTGGGCTGAATCTGGAGTCACTGAGGCATGAAAACTATTGCTGGTCATGTATAACAGCCTATTAAATAAACTACAAGCTGATGAGTCCACATTGTTGAAAGAGAGAAAGGGAGAAAGAGAGAGGGCAAGAAAGGAAAGCTCTTTTTTTTTTTTTTTTACAGAAGAATGCCAACTCACTAATTCAGAAAGGAGAGGGTTTTAGCCATTGATCAGTTGATGTTAAGAGGAATGGGTAAACACTTGATGAGAACAGAATATTGACCTAATCTCAGAGTCCCTTTCTAAACACTACTTACTAATCACAAGGAGAAAGAGAGTTCTGCCAGCAAACCATCCGAGGCCAGCAGCACTGGGCTGCCCCTCCCACACCCTGATATGATGCCCTGAGGAGACCAGGCACCCGAGCTGGATCCCTGCCAAAAACACACCACGGCAACTGACAATAAGCAAACCCAGTCAGACCCTGGGTGACAGCATCCTCCATATAATCATCCTACACACCACTGTTTCAAAAGACAGATGAAGGCGGCTGGGAGCTATTCAAGTACCACGCAGGGTCCCGGACTGGACTGAAGCGGGATCTGGGAAGTGAAGTCTAGACACACAGCAGCCCCGGGGCTGCTGAAACATCTGAACACAGGCTACAGATGGAGACAAATGGGCTAGCTTTGTCCTCAGGAAACCAGGTGTAAAGGGACTTGGGGTTGCCAACCGGCTCTCAACGTACCAGGAAAATGTGTCTGCAAGTATCTAGCATGGAGATAGAGGGGCAGAGGAGAGGAGAGGGGCCACAGAGCAATGCGCACTGGCTTCTGGGGGTAAAGGCAGGCAGGGGTCCCCCACACTATTTTCACAACTGCTCTCTAAGTTTAAGATTATAGCAAAATTGGGGCACCTGGGGGGCTCAGTTGGTGAAGTATCTGCCTTTCACTCAAGTCATGATCTCGGGGTCCTGGGATCGAGCCCCATATCAGGCTCCCTGCTCAATGGAGAGCCTGCTTCTCCCTCTGCCGCTCCCCCTGCTCCTGCTCTCTCTCAAACAAAATCTTTAAAATTATATCAAAATAAAACATACCCCACAAAAAAGATGTGGAGCAACCAGAACTCAAGCAGTGGGGGACAGTGGGGACCAGCACTGCACTTGGGGAAAACGCTCAATCCCTATGCAACCTATGCACACTGACCGTGACAGTTCTGTTCCTCGATAAAACCCAGCAGAGATGGGATGGTGGGGGGCACATATATTCTAAGATGTGCCCAGAAATCGTCCACACTAGCCCCAAACCAGAAATGACTCAAACGCCTGCTGATGGTATCCTGCCCAGGAATGAGAACCCCGGACCCACAGCCCCACATAGCAGCCGGAATGGAGATCAGATACATACCGCACCCAAGAAGCCAGACACAACAGGGCAGGGTAGGGGCACAGGGTGACCAAAAGGGGCACAGTGGCTGTCGGGGGGTGGTGGATACTGTCTGGATTAGCACCAGCTTGGTCTATGGATCTTCACTGCCCTAAACACATAATTTGTGCCTTCTCATGGATATCTGAACTATTTCAATAAAAATTTTAAAATAAGAAAGTCCAAAAGAAAAGGTTTCTAAATGCTTTTTAAAAATAAAAAAAACAAAAGGGGGTGCCTGGGTGGCTCAGTCAGTTGAGCGTTTGCCTTCGGCTCAGGTCATGACCCCAGGATCTTGGGATCAAGCCCCATGTCTGGCTTCTTGCTCAGCAGGGAACTTGCTTCTCACTCTGCCACTCCCCCTGCCTGTGCTCTCTCTCACTCTCTTTCTCCCTCCCCCCTTCTCTCTGTCAAATAAATAAATATAATCTTTTTAAAAATTAAGAATAAAAAGCAAATTCAGTATTCCATCACAGGTCACTGTGCATACAAAGAGGAAGACAATGTTCTAGGCCCTCCAGGAAGTGTGCCATCCAGGGAAGGAGGGCAAGGCGGCAGGTGGCGCTCAACTGTGAGGCTGACCCTGGAGAGCAGCTGAACATAGGCTGATCACGCAGCAGGCAAAGCCCTCTGCTCCCCCAGCCCTGAGCTCGTGGTCCCTATAGGATGGGTGTGAGGACCCCACAGCATCAGAAAAATCCCCGAATGAACAGCAGGCCCATAAGTAAAATGAACAGGCACCTGTCCGCTCTGGGTGGCTCTAGATAAGGACACCTGGTATGTCCAGGCCCATCTCTGCACATAGAGTCCAGTGGCCAGCTGCCACCCCTGCAGCCAGGAGAGCCCACCACCTACAGCCCTGCCTGCATTTCTCCACTAAGGCTACAGGCAACCCTGGGGGCACAGAATGCTCCCACTGCACCCTCTGAACCCCGGAATCTGAGAGAGGGTGTTACACGAGGGGCTCCTAGCAACCCAGCCCCCAGCCCACCCACCCTGGAGAGGCCCAGCAGGGGTGTCAAATGGGCAGAAATCAGGCCACAGGCAGGCTGGCTCTGGAATTCTCACCCAGCACTCACTTTCTTGCTTCAGGACACTTTCCAAAACCAAGGGAGAAAAAAACCAAGGTCAATGTAAGCCCAGAGGCAAAGAAGAAGAAACCTGCAGGTGCATGGTTGTGGGGGTCAGGAGTCGGGCTGTGGCAGGTAGCTGAGGCCACCACTCAGGGGGTCGGGTGGGGTGCAGGGTTGATAAGCCACAGCTGGGCTGACAGGGGCACTGGAGCCAGCAATCTCACCATCCAACATGTTCTGTGCCTTGCTTCTCCTGCCCAGCCCCGTCACAACTGCCATGGCCAGCCCCGTCACTGTCCCCCAGCAGTGTGCAGGGGGCTCTGCCGAGTGGGTTCGGGACCTGCAGACAGCAATGAGGCATGGGGCTGTGGAGCACTGCCTGAGACTGTGGGGAGCACTACCCATAGACCATGGGGAGCACTGCCCGCAGACCATGGGAAACACTACCTGAGACCATGGGGAGCATTCCCCGCACACCCTGGGGAGCACTTCCCACAGACCCCAGGGAGCACTTCCTGCAGACCATGGGGCCAGCCCACCACCAGGTCCCTGACCCGCTACCTGCGCCTGGAGGTGGCCGCAGATGCCAGTGACAGACTGAACACCAATGCCATGGAGACAGAGGCTCTGGCTTTGAAGAAGTCCTGTGAGTGTCTTCCCAGCCAGAAAACTGCAGCCAAATGCAAGAGGCTGGTGGGCAGCTGCAGCTCGGGTGTCCTGAGCTCGCTGGGCAGCACCCCGGGCACATCCCACAGCCTTGGCAGGTCCCTGCATACCTGTGTGCCACGCTCACCCCCTGCTGGCCCCTCCTGGAGCACCAGCCGCCCAGGCACCACCCCCTGAGGATGACACCTCCAAACAGGTGCCCCCTCCCTTCAAGGTCGCCGAGTCCCTCCACTCCTGGCCCCTGCCATCCCCATGGGTGTTGTGTGCTGGGACCGTTTCGGTCTGGTCACTGGGCTCCCAGGCACCATTAGGTCCAACCTAACTTGGCAGATGTGAGCATGTAGGAGCACTGTGAGTCCCTGGGGTCCTCTGGGGGTCACCTCTGCAAAAACTCCATCCTCCACTTTTTCCTCCCCAGCTGCGCAAACATTGACCTGGCCACACCCCTGGAGATCTGTGGGAGAGCGGACTTCAGGGAGAAGCCAGAGAGATCCACCTGCCCTGCTCCCACAGCTAATGTGGATGGGGCCCAGCACCCGAAGCCAGTGTCACCAAGGAAGAAGAGCCAGGCCATGACTGTGAGGTGTGTCTGCAGGTGGTCCAAGAGCTATATGAGTGGCTGGAATCCAAGAGTCCAGAGGTCCTCAAGAACAACACTCCGTACTCTGTGGGTTCAGTCCTGCCCGCCTCCATCGCCCAGCAGGGCATCACCTTGGTGGACACCTACCACATGTCCTTAGTCAACCAGAGTCGTCCCGAGAAGGAGATGTGAGACCCTGGAGGTGTGCAGCAACTCCAGGGGGACCCAGGAAGCTGCAAGGCCCTTGCAGCCATACTGTCCTTGGGACAGAAGGTGGCATGTCCTGCCAGGTGTGCAAGAACCTGGTCAGCCCATCACCAACAGCCTGAAGACCCACAGCATGGAGGACAATATCCTGTCCATCTTCAAGACCAGCGTCCTTCCTGCCTGTGATCTCCCCAGTACTGTGTGACCGAGTTCAAGCCCAGCTTGTCAATGTCCTCGCAGACACAATGGACCTTGGGGCCCTGTGTTCACCATGCCCAGCTGTTGGGCACTGGCTGGTGTGCCACAGGCCCGAGCTTTTGGGGAAAAACCAGGAGTCAGCCCTGATGCGTGGCCCTGTGGGGCTCTGCCACAGCCACGGCAGCCCACACCAGAAGGCTCCCGGGACCGTGCCCTCCAGTGGTACGGTGTCTGCTAGCACCCGCCTGGGAGGCCCTAACTCCCTGAAACCCCAAGGTCCCTACGAGGTAGGTGCTGTCCTCATCCCCATTTCCCTCGGAGGAAACTGAGGCTTTGACTGGGGAGGAGCAGAACTGAGACTCGGATCCTGCAGAACTCTATCCCAGTGGCCATGCCACATGGCTTTGCCCTTGCAAGCATCTCTAACAGATGAAGCCATCTGACATGTGCTGCCTTGTTCCAGCCCCCGCCAGTGGTCACTGTTGTCACAACGCTGGTGCCGGGAAGACAGGCATGCTTAGCCTGAGCTTCCGGACCCCTGGACGCTGGCACCTGCAGAGGGCAGTGACCTCTGGTGTCCCCTCCACCTCACGGTGGCCCCTCGTCCACCAGAGCCTTGGTTTCTTGATCTGTACAATAGGGGTGACCACACCTGTCTTACAGGGATGTTAAGACAATTCAAGGAGATGCCCATGAGCTTCTTCCCCCACTGAGCCCAGTCAGTCTGCTGGGATCAGCAACACCCAACCCAAGGCTCCCCAGAGAAATCTTGCTGTGCAAGTGTTGAATAACCTGAAAGCATTCTCCAAACGCCTGTTTTTATTCTCTCAGAAGTCCCAGTCTGGGAGCGGCTGCTATAGCTGCTCTCCTTCTGGGCCCCCCTCAGGTGTCCCCTCCCATGGGAAGCCTTCCCTGATGCCCCCTGGGGCAATCTGGGCATCTGTTGTGTTTTCCTCTCGTGCTGCATTATCACTGCGGTCTCCCTGGGACCATGAGCCCCAGGGGGACAGACGTGAGACACAATCCCTGCCTGGGGCCCATGTCTGGGGCCCGGCACGGGCTAGCACGCAGTAGGTGTTCGAACATTTGTGGGACACACCCCAGCAGCATGTGTCACGCTAGGCCTGGCAAGGTGAGGCCAAGTCGCAGCCTTCCATAGAATTCCCCGGAAAAGAGAAGGGCCCAGACCTGGGTTGGCAGGGACCTGAGTACGTTCTCTTCTCCAAGATACCAAACCTGAGCCCTTAGGTAGACATCTGGGGCCCTAGCCATTGCCCCGGGGAGGGACAGCCATGCCTAGCCTGAGTTTCCGTACCCTCAACACTGGTACTCGCTGGCTGATAGGCCTGGGTCCCCTAGTCAGCCCTGTCTAAGACCCAGACACCAAAGGGACCGCCAGTCCAAGGGCTGGATATGGCCACGGGAAGGGAACTCCACATAAGATTCCTAAACAGACTGCTTGGGATGGATAGACTTGGAAATGACCGGACCCAGCACGAACCACCATTCTAGGAATGGCCCTAGAGACTGTCATCAGCCTGTCAGTGCCCCCACTGGGGACCAAGGTTTGCCCCTCTGGGACAGCACAGAGCCTCACCCCCTCCTCTAGCCTGTCTAAGGAACACACTTGCTGACAGCTACGTGAGAGACCACACAGCCAGCCTCCCAGAGCTCAGGAGAGCTGAGCACCACACGGGTGACCCAGCCACGTAGAGCCGAGAGGCTTCCCAGACCCTCCATCCCTGAGCTCACCCACCTTCCCCCAGTGCAAAGCTACCCAGAGCAGGAGGGGGGTGCTCTCCAAACGCCCCTTCCCTCTGCTCACCCCCACTCCCAGGCCTGGGGACCAGCTGCTCCCATGGACCCCTTGTATGGCCAGGACTGTGTCTGGGCCCAGCTGGTGCTCTCCACATGGGCAGCCATCCATGACCTATGTGCCCCATAGCACAGCTGGCAATGACCCCATAGCTCCCAGCTCCAGCTGGGTGGGGGCCAGATTCCAAGCTCTAGGCCTCCTGTGGGCCCGGGGGCTCCAATCACTGCCCCCACTGTCCTCTCCACGCCCACCTGGAGACACCGCATGCCCCATCCGGGCCACTGCAACAAAGCGAACATCACAGCAAAGCAAGTCAAATGAGTCGTTTGGTTTCACGGGGCAGAAACAGACCACGTGCACACATGGCACCATGGCCGACCACGTGTGCATGTGTCCAACAGGACAGTATGCACCCCCCAACCAAAAAACACTTTATCACTAAAACGCCAACCATCCCCAGAACATTCCGCAGGCAGGAATCACTAATCACAGACACCACACGTCATAGAAGGGGGAGTGGAGAGGTGTGAAACAGCATGAGAATTGCCAAGTGACAGCAATGAAACGAGGTGTGCCTGTAAGAAACGTCATTAACCGAGAAAAATCAGAAAGACCAAAAACCAACCCGAACCACCGCGGCAGGCCTGTGTGGCCACCCGCCTGCCCCAAGGCAGCGTCCTGTGCGGACAGCCCAGACCCTTCCTCTGGGGCTCTTCCACGTGTCATCTGAAGTGAGAGGGAGACCCACGGAGGAGGACCTTCAGGCTCCCCCATCCCAATCGCAGTGAGAAAGGGCTAAGGGGGAAGAAGTATGTTGGGTTGTTCTCATTTGAGAAAAGCGATCTGTGGGTAGAAACTTTGTACCAGAGATGTCAGGAAACCCGATGGCGTCCTCTCCTTTGCAAAGACTTCACAAATACAGATTTGGGGCTCTCCTGGAAAATGCGGAAGAGCAGTCATGGTGGACAGCCACCTGCCGGTAGCAGAAATGCAGGCACTGGGGACCAGGAAAGGCACGCAGGGGAGACCCCCACACTGCCCCGTCTTTCCTCCTTCCTCAACTTTCTCTTTGACCTGTAGGCATGAAGAAATCTCCCCTATGCTGGGAAGGAAGCCTAGGAAAACTTCCCAAGCACCTGAGTTTAGCATGCCCTGTGAACTAGGACAGTGGCCACTGGTCACCTCCTAAGGGTTTCCCACCTGCCCTAGCAGCTCTGCTCCACATCACTCCTTACCCTCCATGACCTCCACCAGGCAGCCACCATTGTCATCCCATGTCACAGAGACCAGAGAGGTTCAGTAACTGACCCAAGGTTACACAGCCAGCCAGCAATAGAGCCAGGAGTTCAGTCCAGGCAAGAGCGGGTCCCACAGTTTGTGCTCCTGACCCTTCCACCTGCTGTACCTGTACCAGAGATGCCAGATCCCGACTTTCCTGCTTTGTAGTCTCTGCCTTATCTTCCCCATTGTAAACGGGATGATCTCTACCTCCTGGGGTCCGCAGCAGGATTCGTGACCTTGCGGGGAGGGGAAAGCTCAGTACGCACACTGCCCGTCCTCCCCCACCCAACATCTTTTCCTTCTGCATCTCCAGCTTGTCTCTTCAAAGGTATTTTCATGGTTTGGTTTGGTTTTTGCATATCTTCCTCTTAAGACACACTGATTTCTGGGTCTGATACGGCTGATTAATTAGCTTTCCCTAGGTGAACATCTTAACCACTCTGCTGTTTCCTAGCACTTCCCTGCCCAAACTCCTTTCAGATCAGCAAGCTGGGGCCCAGTGCACTAGCTTCCCACTGGAGCTGAGCCCCTGGGAGAGCGCCAGGGCCGTCCTACATCAGGGAGCCACTTGCTCAGCGGGGGTGTCCCTCGCTTTCCCCAGACCTCCAGGCACTGGCACGCAGACTATGGGTGTGTCACTGTGAGGGCACGCGCTCGCATCTGCGCGGAAGCTTCTGTGCAAAGCCAAAGGCCGGGGTCCCGTGGATCCCAGCTCAGGCCCAGCCCAGCCCAGCAGGGTGAACTGGACCAGCCCTGCTGCTCCCCCTTCTCCCTCCATCTCAGCTGCCAAAGGGCCCCACCAACCCACAAACAACTTCTGGAAGTAGAAGGCCTTCCTACAAGGCCCTGGGCTCACCCCATGGCAACAGGCGCCCCCCCCCATCTGCCTCCTCCACCCCTTCCAATCCATCCTCATCCCAACCTCAGGGAGGAGCATCCCCTCCCTCCTATGAAACTCTGTCCCCATGTCCCTCCCAGGGAGGGCCCTCCCCCACACCGCTGGCCCTGCTCCTGGCTCATCCTCCTCTCAGCCACTCTCTCAGGGCACACTAATGCTGCCACTTCTTACTGGCATCTGGGGTCCCCACTGCTCCCATCTCCTAGCACAGAGCCAGCTTCGAACAGGGCTCTGTGCACATGCGTGGGAGGGATTTGGGATGCTGGCTCTGCATGACAGCATCTGTTGCCAGAACCTCCCTCTGGCTCACAGGCGGGGACCACCCGGCCTGGAGAGCCCTGTGGAGTCAGACGTTCCGGAGAAGGCTGAGCCATGGCCAGACCTCCCAGGAATCTAATGTGGACACCGATCCCTCCATAAATGAAAGCGGATTGGCTCTGCTTAGTTCCCTCCCTGCCAAGGCAGTATCACACCCGTTCCCCGTCACACCACTGCCACCCCCACTCGGGCGCTCTGGCCCATCCCAGCACTGCACAAGCAGGGGCCTCCTGGAGGCAGGAGTCTGAACTATTCCTCCTGCTTCGCTCCCAGCTAGGGCACCAAGCACTGGTCAGGAAGGGATGTAGGAAACACGTAGCCCAAATAGGCCCAGGACGTGCCCAAGCCCTGGAGCCCAGAGAGAGGCAGCATCTTGCCTGAAGTCCTGAGCCCCAGTATAGATGGCATTTGGGGTCTGGCTCTAAGGGAAAGGTTGGTGTGAGAAGCAGCCAGCCACGTCCGGTCACTCAGAGACATGTAGGGGCCTGAGCCCTCTCCCTGCAAGGCTTTGCTCGTCCTGCAGCAAGAGGCCCCCAAATTATGCTGCGTGCACCCCCATACCGATGCGATTACCCTCACACTGCCCTTGGGACTTGTACTGTGCCAGGATTCCCCGTGGGACCTCCAGAAGTCCCCAAAGCCAGGCTCCAGCCCAGAGAAGCCATCCCCCCAGGCCCAGAAATAGCCCCCGCCCAGCTCCCGCCACCACCACGACCTCCTGGTCTGCACAGCCCAGCTTCCATAGGCCTCCTCCCCCAGGAAGGCTGCCCTCATCACCCCATTGCTCTGAAATACCCAGATTCACCGAGTCCCCCCCCACCACCCAATTAACAGGGGCCAAGTCTGACCGGCACCATGGGAACTTTCTGGAAGAGACAGGGAGTCCCAGGAACCAAGCATAGTCTTTGCACATGGGCATACCAGAGCCAGGCTTCGCTACTCACAGCTGTGTGGCCTTGGTCAAGTCACTTCACAGCTCTGAGCCGAAGTTCCCACCATGGGTAACAAGGCACGCCCTGCTAGGAATCTGTCCAAGGATTAATCGAGGTCACTGCATCTGAGCTTGTCGCCAGGCCAGGTGCACATAATTATACACTACCTGTGTTGTCCTGTCTATTTGAGGACACCAACCCCTGCCCCTGACCCCAAGCTTCAGCTTCCTATAGCTCATAGAACCCTGGAAATTTGACCCAAGGTCCACTCTCCAGAGGGAGCCTATTAGGGTCCGAGTTCCCCAGATGGGTCTGAAACAGCCCACTGGCCTGATGACCCAGAAGCCAGGGGGGAAAACCCAAGAGACACAGGGTGGGGGGTAGCGGGGAAGAAGAGAGAGGGAGAGAAGGGATCTTCCCTTTTCTGTTCGAAGCTGTTCTGGGTTTTCCTGCCAGAAAGGGGCACCTACAACACAGTGCTTAAGAACAGACCCCAAGAGCCGCCATCAGGTCAGGGGCATGGGCTAGGAAGGATGTTTCCAGAGCCAGACACAAAGCCCTTGGCTGGTGAGGACGGCCCAGCTGTCCTGGCTTCTCCACCAGGCTCGGGGCCACCCGCCAGACCTAGCAAGCAAGTCTATGCACACTGACCGTGGGAAAGTCGTGTCTAGCACAGCAGGCCTGGACGCACGGCCTTCCTCCCCAGATTAACACAGGCCCTGGCACATGGCTATAGGTCCCAGGCTGTCCCAGCATGTCTGCAGCCACTGGGGAGTCCCAAGTGTGATTCCTGGGGGACCCTGCAATGGGTAGTGTGACCCGGGGGGGTAAGCTTGCACCTGCTTCCCTCCTGTAACCGGGGGTAGTTGAGCTTGACGGGGGCCCAGCACCAACACCCCCAGGGCCCAGGGTCAGGCACGATGATGTCCAACCCTGGGCCCTCCTGGAGGACAGCACGGCCCCTGCCTCCCCACTGATTCCTTGCTCCCGGGGTCAGAACCTCAATCCCAATTCTTCGGTACTGGTGGCTCAGTAACACGTTCCTCTGGTCCTCTTCTAGCCAAAGTATGTCTGGAGGCTCGGCCCTATGGGCCACCAGCACCTGCCTCTGCAGGCCACCTGTCTCCTCACCAAGCCTGGGGAGGGGGGGCACCAGACTCACTCTGCAGTGGGTTCCCAAAGCAGTGGGCCAAATCCCTCCTACTCCAACTTCCCCCATTGGGCCCCCTGTGGGGAGGGCCTCCATAGCTAAATCACCAGCAGAAACGGAGGGCGCCTTGGACAGGCTGCCCTGTCTAAATGTCACCAGCATTATGGGTAGGGGGCTTCCTGCCCATTTTGGAGCAGGAGATGGCCAGTCCATCCCAGCCTGCAGGACTCCATAGCCAGCGAGAGACAGGGTTTGGGGACATCCAGCGAAACGGAAAACACAAGGTTCTCACATCCCGGTGCCGGCTGCGTACCCTCACTGTGGAAGGATCCGACAGCCGGGACCATGCAGGAATGCAGAGTACCCAAGGGTCACCTGCAAGCCTCTGGAATCCGGGCCCAAAGGGGGTGCCCATGCAGCCCCTAGGCTCCCAGGGCCAGTCCCTGAGCTCATCCCACCAGGGGGCCAAGGTCATGGGAGGGGCGGGGTCTGTTCCACCCTCCTGCTGACCCTGACGGGAATCGGACCCTGGCAGCTCTCCCAAGACTGAGAGCCAGCCCCACCAGGAGGTGGTTAGCATGGCAGCCTGGGGGATTGGGGGCCACAAGATCTGAGGTCCTCCCACCCTGATCTCAGTGCTGGCCCCCCACACACTGGCCTGACGGGGTGACCTTCCAGAGGTGAGAGGACACCCACCTGTGTGACGGCAGGCTAAGCAGACTTGACAGGACTCGTGGACACAATGTCCCTGCCATTGCCCCCCACCCCACAGTGACCAGGAAGCAACGGGGTCCCTTGGCGGTGCCTCATCCAGCTCCTGCTGAAACCCTCCTGGGAAAAGCCAGCCCTGCTGGGACCCCACTCCTGCTACCACGAGGGGGTGCTGCCAACATCCTGGGCCACTATGGGCAAGCCTCTGGATCTTTCTGAGCCTCCACTTCCCCAGCTGACTCAAGAAGGCCGTGCAGACCCGGATTTCATGGCCAGCAGGCAGGGCTCAGCATCCACCCCAGACAAAGAAAGTGAAGCCAAGAGGCAAAGGCACAGATTTCTCGGGGTCACGTGGTGCTCAGGCCTGGATCTCCCAGGCTCTCCACCCCTTCCGCCGAGTAATTCTGCTTCTGGGGGTTTGCTCAGGGAGATGAGATGATGGTCCTGCTGCTTGGATGAGGAACAGAGAACTGTCCAGCATCTCAGGCCCCATCATCTCCTCCTGACATGCAGCCAGGAAACACGCCAGGTGCCATCATTACTGGCGGCCGAGTTTCCTGAGAAGAGCCGACAACATCCCAGCTGTTCTGCTGGGCCAGTGGTGCCCTCCCAGCCAGCTGCTCACAGATCTGCCCATTCCTGGAAGGCTGGAGGCCTCGGGAATCTTCCTGAAAATTGTGTGCTGGTACCAGCTCATGACAGCTCACTCTGGCTTACACCAGCTTGCACCAGCTCACACCAGCCAGCTAGAGCCCACAATGCACATCTCTTGCAAACTCCATCGTAGCTTGTGACTGGCCATGGTGGGGAATTTACATGTCCGTTCTCATGCACCCTGAGAAGCAGCACACATGACGGTTCTTTCCTGGGGGACCGGTGGTTAACATTTACCCGCAGTGCCCCCCGCCCCCCGCCGTTCCTAGAGCTCACACCCCTGAGAAGGCGGCTTGGGTCTCCTGAGCACAAACCCTGCCCAAAGACACAGCAAGTGCTGGGCAAGGGCGGGCTCTGGTCCCAGTCTGGTCCCCGGCGGGAACCTGTCCCCCACCACAGAGCAGCTCACAGCAGACAAGCAAGACATCTGGTCTCTGCTTTTGAGCCCTGGGCACCAGGTACTCTTCTAGACCCTGCGGCAAGAGTGAAGGCGGGCAAGGACACAGCTCCCTCCTGCCTGCGCCTGGTGGGGCGCACAGACACACCATATGGAAAGAAACCATACAAAGGTTTGGAAATGAGAACTGATTAAAATAACAGCGTTACAAAGACTGCATATAAATCCTGAGAGCTTATGATCAGCACAACAGAGAAAACAGCCCAGAGAAACTGTGTCTAACATGTAGGGCTCATGACACAGGCTGCTGGGACGGTAGCTCTGAGGGGAGGCATGGACCTGACCCCTGCCAATTCAGAGTCTGGTATGTCACCCAGGAGAGGGACCATGCAGCACTGAGTGTGCCTCACATGGGGACAGGAGATGGAGACAGAGCTTCTAGCCCCATGAGGGCCAGGCCTGTGGCACAGTCACTCCGCTGTCCCCAGGGCCCTGTGGAAAAAGTCTCCAGCTTGTAGCTTGGAGACCACACTCACTACACAAAGGGACCCGAGCCAAATTCAGTGACCCAGCCCCCAGTGCCATCAGCAAGGGTGGCGACAGTGACAGCTGCTTTCCCTGATGCTTCCTCGATCCTTGGACCCTCCGACCCAGGTGATACTACTGTCCCCATCTGACCGATGCTGAGCTAGCCTGGGCTCAGAGAAGGGGAGTGACTTTCCCAAGGCCACACAGCTAATAAGACAGAGCCAGGAGAGACTCCTCATTGCTCTGAAAGCCTGTGCTCTTGGCCACCTGTCACGCTATCTCCAGGAGAAGAGAAGAAGGGCAGGAGCACAGGAGCCCCATGAGGGCAAGGGTCATATGTCGCTCTCATTCAGTTCTGAGTTCCTGGAGTCAAGAAGAGCATCCAGAATGTGCTCAGGCCTCAAAGAAAGTTGCTGAAGAGAGGGAGGAAACTGGGGTGGGGGTGAGGGGGACAGGAGGGATGGAAAGGACAGGATGGATGGGAGAAGTCAGGAGAGACAGAGGGGACAGGAGGGATGGAGGGGACAGGAAGGAGGGAGGGGACAAGAGGGAGAGGACAGGAAGGATGAGGAGGACAGGAGTGAGAGGACAGGAGGAAGGGAGCAAGAGGGAGAGGACAGGAGGGAGGAGGGGATGGGGGCAGGAGGTGGGGAGGGGATAGGAAGAAGGGAGAGGACAGTACGGAGGGAGGGAGGGGACAAGAGAGACGGTGGGGACACAAGGGAGAGGACAAGAGGGAAGGGGGACAAGAGAGAGGGGGGCACAGGAGGGAGAGAACAGGAGGGAGGGAGGGGGCAGGAGGGAGAGGACAGGAGGGAGGGCAGGAGGGGGCAGGAGGGAGGAATCACAATATTTCAGATCAGTAAGGGTCCCAGCTGATGGCACCAGCTCACATCTGCTTATGTGACACCAGTCCTGAAACCCAGCTCCTTCAGGATCCCTTCCCCCATCCACTTACTTAATCCTTTATGTTCCCTGCCATCAGGATGCACTGAGCACCAGAGCCCTTGAGAGGACTCCCCACAGAGCTCTTCTCTGCGGACCCCTCTTTCCCCAAGCCTGGCTCAGGGGCCGCCCTCCAGCTCAGGCCCCACTGAACAGAAAGATGGCCTTCCTTCTCTGGACCCTCCAGGGCCAACATCAGTGACAACGGGAACCACAGGGAAGAGACATGGGGAGTTGTAACAGAGGACACGGGTCAGGCCCAGGGAAGAGCAGGTCCCCTGCCAGGTGCCCCCCAGTAACTGCCACACTCCTCAGCAGAGCTCAGGGAGCAAACAGACCCATTTTACAGGTGGGCAAACAGGTTCAGACATGGTGAGTGACTCTGGGACATCCAAAATCGGGGTGCCCATACTTCCCCCAAATATTAGCACTTCCTCTCAACAAAATAACATTCACAGCAAAATAAAAACAGCTAAATCTTTGACACTCGTGTTTAGCAAATGATACCAAGAGTACAGTGCTCAACCCCGCAGCTCCCTCTTTGTGGATGGGGAAACCAGGGCTCCAAGAAACGGACTCACTGTCCCCAGCACAGGCTAACAATGGCAGAGCTAGAGAGCCCCCAAGATGCCACTCGGCCACCAGCATGTCCCCTGGATGCTGCTCGCCCTGTAAACAGGTTTATGGCTCCATCCTTCAAAGCACACTCAAGCGAGGTTTATTACATAATAGAAAACAAAGATAGTGTTTTCATATGTTTCCCACTCAGGGAGTTTTATTAAAATGCAATAAATCTCCAGGGCAGAATGTGATTTTAACGCAAAGGGCAGGGAATCCAGCTCTGTTCTTTGGTAGACTGCAGGGAAAGGCAGGGGCGGGGTGTGGTGGGGGAAGGGGTGCAGGAGGCAAGTAGGGAAAAGAACTGCACTCTGCACCACCCCCAACTCCGCCCCTCCCAGGAACTGGGGCTCTGCACTCCACTGGGTCCTGGAGGGGCAAGGAAGGACAAGGCTTTGGGGTCCCATGGTCTCCCCCTTTCCATATTCCACTCTGCTGGTGGGTCTCCCTAAACCATATGATTGCCCCCCACTGTCCCAACCAATGTTGTAGCTGTGTGCTCAATCCAATCCATAACCCCATGCCTAGCTCCCCACCACCTATAGGACAGAGTTTGGTCATCTCATTCGTGTGTACAGGGTTCCTGGGTCCAACCTTCACAGGCCCCCAACCTTGTCTCCCATCATCCTCTGACCAGCCCCTCCCAACTTCCTAAGATTCCTCCCACCAGGCTGGCTCATGCCTCCATGTTTCCATAGGCAATGTTTCCTCAATCTGGAATGCTTTTCCCCTGCCTGACCACCTAGAAAACTCCTATACATCCTTCAAAGCCCAGTTCAGATACCACCTCCTCTGAAATGGCCAGTTGCCCTCTCCCGCGGGTTCTTTCACAGCAGATGCTTGCCCCTACCCATCAGTCCCTTCCTCCCTAAAAAGGCTGGTGTCTCACTCACAGCCAATAATCCCAAGGCATGGCAGTGTGCTGGCACCAAGAGAAATTTTTACAAGTGGAGAACTTGGAGATGGGGCCATCTTGGATTCTGCCAGTGAGCCTGATCTAATCACACAGCTCCTGGAAGAGAGGACCTGCCCAAGCTATGGTCAGAGAAAGATGGAAAGTAAAAGAGGGGCCAGAGAGAGGCTGTGTTGGGCAGCAAGGATGGAGGAGGGCCCGTGAGCCAGGGCACGCAGGTGGCCTCGAGCAGCTGCAGAAGGCCGTGGTAAAGATTCTCCGCTAACGTCTCACAAAGGGAACGCTTGGTTTTAGCCAGTGCGACCCATATCACATTGCACTTGTGCCCTCTGGAACTACATGGTAATGAACCTGGGCTGTTTTAAGCCACTAGGTATGTAATAATTCGTTACAGCAGCAAAAGAAAAAAAACATATGAGGTACGCCAGCCTGGGCAGTTTCAGGGTGCTCCCTGCAACTCTGGGCATCCCCAGCCTCTACGCCACTGTCTGCCTCTCCTGCTGCCTTGATTCCCGTCCCCTGCTTCACCTCCCCTTCCCTGCCAGGCGAACTTCTATTCATCCTTCAGAACCTGTTTCTAAGGTTCTTTCTAGGGGATGCTGTCCCCACATGTCCAGTAAGTTGGGACATCACAGCCCCTGAGGCTCAGTCAGGCCTCACAGGGCTTCACATATGGGGTGGGGGGTGCTCACCCTGGATCCCCTATTCTCCCCCAGCTCGGTGATGTCCCATGGTGGTGGGGGTGGGCAGACACCTATGTTCCATTCACTCTGAGTCTCTGACACCTAGAACAGTGCTTGACACATTTCAGGGCCTCAAGAATCACCAGGAGAGCGATGGGCTCTGGCTGGTCAAGGTCAAAGGCCTCCATCCATTTGCAGGGTGCGGAGGAGGACAGCGCTCCCAGGCCCAGCCACCTTGGCTTTCCTCAGCTGGAGGAGCATTTGTGCTGGGACAGGAAGAGGTTCTCATGGTGTCTATCTCATCTCCTCCTCCCTAAATGGGGCTCTGATTTCTCCCCAGCTTCCTGCTAGTCTGCAATGCTTCCAAGACATACGCCAGGATCCCAATACCCCATAATCCAACAGGCACAGAAGGAAGTCTGTGATCAAGCGTTTACCCTACAAAAGTCCTCAGAGACGTGGGGACAAGGTGTGGGCGGGCCGCTCCCTGGAGACCGACTTAACGTCCTTATGCGGCTGGAAACTGACAATGATGCCGATGTCCAAAAACAAGGATTTGGATAAATAATAATTCTTCTGAGAGTTTAGAATACAGCCACTAAAAACAGCAGTCTGAAAATATGCAGGAGCATAGGAAAATGTTTAAGATATAACATGAAAATGGGATCAAAAATTTATAAAACACGTATATATTTGCATCTAAAAAGGACTAGTGAGAACATTCGTCTGAAATATTAACAGCTGTAATCTCCTAAGGTGGGTTACTGCAGGATGGTTTTTATGCCCCATATATGTTACAGTTTCCAAAATCTCAACGATAATCATAGATTATAATTTTTTTGAAATAAGATTTTTTTTTAGGGAGAATTTTCTGGGGAAGAATTTAGCAATATCCTTATCAAGAATATTTTCTTTTTTGGGAGGAGTCAAGATGGCGGAGAAGTAGCAGGCTGAGACGACATAAGGTAGCAGGAGATCAGCTAGATAGCCTATCAAACCACTCCAAACACCTACAAATCCAAGAGGAGATCGAAGAGAAGAAGAGCAACAATTCTAGAAACAGAAAATCGACCACTTTCTAAAAGGTAGGACTAGGGGAGAAGTGACTCTAACGCGACGGGAAGATAGACCCCGGGGGGAGGGGCCGGCTCCCGGCAAGCGGCAGAACAAAGGAGCACAAAATCAGGACTCTTAAAAGTCCACTCCACGGAGGGACATTGCTCCAGAGGCTAAACTGGGGTGAAAACCTCGCGGGGACAGCGTGGCCTCAGGTCCTGCAGGGTCACAGAAAGATCGGAGGTGTCTGAGTGTCGCAGACCTCACAGGTATTAGAGCAGGGAAGCCGGCTGCAGAGACAGAGCCAAGGAGTGAGCTCTCAACTCGGGGTTACCTTGAACCAAGCGCAGCTAGAGGCTGGGGAGATGGGAGTGATTAAGCGCTTTTCTCTGAAGGCACACTGAACACTGGGGCCCTGAGCTCTTGGCTCCTCCGAGCTGGAGATTGGGCGGCCACCATTTTCATTCCCATCCTCCAGAACTCTACGGAAAGCGTTCAGGGAACAAAAGCCCCAGAAAGCGAAACTGAGAGGCCCCTCCCCCAGAAGATCAACAAGAAATCCAGCCAAGACCAAGTTCACTTAACAAGGAGAACAGCGGAATTCCAGAGCACATCTTCCTGGGGTCTTTGCCACCGTGTTAGTATTACATTTGCTTCTTCATATATTCTTATCTGGACAAAATGACAAGGCGGAAAAACTCACCACAAAAAAAAGAACAGGAGGCAGTACCGAAGGCTAGGGACCTAATCAATATAGACATTGGTAATATGTCAGATCTGGAATTCAGGACGACAATTCTCAAGGTTCTAGCCGGGCTCGAAAAAGGCATGGAAGATATTAGAGAAACCCTGTCAGGAGAAATAAAAGCCCTTTCTAGAGAAATAAAAGAACTAAAATCTAATCAAGTTGAAATAAAAAAAAAGCTATTAATGAGGTGCAATCAAAAATGGAGGCTCTTACTGCTAGGATAAATGAGGCAGAAGAAAGAATTAGTGATATAGAAGACCAAATGACAGAGAATAAAGAAGCTGAGCAAAAGAGAGACAAACAACTACTGGACCACTAGGGGAGAATTCGAGAGATAAGTGATACCATAAGACGAAACAACATTAGAATAATTGGGATTCCAGAAGAAGAAAGAGAAAGAGGAGCAGAAGGTATACTGGAGAGAATTATTGTAGAGAATTTCCCTAATATAGCAAAGGGAACAAGCATCAAAATCCAGGAGGTGCAGAGAATCCCCCCTAAAATCAATAGGAATAGGTCCACACCCTGTCATCTAATAGTAAAATTTACAAATCTTAGCGACAAAGAGAAAATCCTGAAAGCAGCACAGGACAAGAAGTCTGTAACATACAATGGTAAAAATATTAGATTGGCAGCAGACTTATCCACAGAGACCTGGCAGGCCAGAAAGAACTGGCATGATATATTCAGAGCACTAAATGAGAAAAACATGCAGCCAAGAATACTTTATCCAGCTAGGTTATCATTGAAAATAGAAGGAGAGATAAAAAGCTTCCAGGACAAACAAAAACTGAAAGAATTTGTAAACGCCAAACCAGCTCTACAGGAAATATTGAAAGGGGTCCTCTAAGCAAAGAGAGACCCTAAAAGTATTATCAGAAAGGAACAGAGAAAATATACAGTAACAATCACCTTACAGGCAATACAATGGCACTAAATCCATATCTCTCAATAGTTACCCTGAATGTAAATGGGCTAAATGCCCCAATCAAAAGACACAGGGTTTCAGAATGGATAAAAAAACAAAACCCATCCATATGCTGCCTACAAGAAACTCATTTTAGACCTGAAGACACCTCCAGATTGAAAGTGAGGGGGTGGAAAACAATTTACCATGCTAATGGACATCAGAAGAAAGCTGGGGTGGCAATCCTTATATCAGATCAATTAGATTTTAAGCCAAAGACTATAATAAGAGATGAGGAAGGACACTTCATTATACTCAAAGGGTCTGTCCAACAAGAAGATCTAACAATTTTAAATGCCTATGCCCCTAAAATGGGAGCAGCCAACTATATAAACCAATTAATAACAAAATCAAAGAAACACATTGACAAGAATACAATAATAGTAGGGGACTTTAACACGCCCCTCACTGAAATGGACAGATCATCCAAGCAAAAGATCAACAAGGAAATAAAGGTCTTAAATGACACACTGGACCAGATGGACATCACAGATATATTCAGAACATTCCATCCCAAAGCAAGAGAATACACATTCTTCTCTAGTGCCCATGGAACATTCTTCAGAATAGATCACCTCCTGGGTCATAAATCAGGTCTCAACCGGTATCCAAAGAATGGGATCATTCCCTGCATATTTTCAGACCACAATGCCCTGAAGCTAGAACTCAATCACAAGAGGAAATTTGGAAAGAGCACAAATACATGGAGACTCAACAGCATCCTTCTAAAGAATGAATGGGTCAACCAGGAAATTAAAGAAGAATTGAAAAAAATCATGGAAACAAATGATAATGAAAACACAATGGTCCAAAATCTGTGGGACACAGCAAAGGCAGTCCTGAGAGGAAAATATATAGCGATACAAATCTTTCTCAAGAAACGGGAAAGGTCTCAAATACACAACCTAAACCTACACCTAAAGGAGCTCTAGAAAGAACAACAAAGAAAGCCTAAACCCAGCAGGAGAAGAGAAATAATAAAGATCAAAGCAGAAATCAATGAAATAGAAACCAAAAAAACAATAGAACAAATCAATGAAACTAGGAGCTGGTTCTTTGAAAGAATTAATAAGATTGATAAACCCCTGGCCAGACTTATCCAAAAGAAAAGAGAAAGGACCCAAATAAATAAAATCATGAATGAAAGAGGAGAGATCACAACCAACACCAAAGAAATACAAACAATCATAAGAACATATTATGAGCAACTCTATGCCAACAAATTTGACAATCTGGAAGACATGGATGCTTTCTTAGAGATATATAAACTGCCAAAACTGAACCAGGAAGAAATAGAAAACCTGAATAGGCCCATAACAAGTAAGGAGATTGAAACAGTCATCAAAAATCTCCAAACAAACAAAAGCCCAGGGCCAGATGGCTTTCCAGGGGAATTCTATCAAACATTTAAAGAAGAATTAATTCCTATTCTCCTGAAACTGTTCCAAAAAATAGAAATGGAAGGAAAACTTCCAAACTCATTTTATGAGGCCAGCATCACCTTGATCCCCAAACCAGACAAGGATCCCATCAAAAAAGAGAATTACCGACCAATATCCTTGATGAACACAGATGCGAAAATTCTCACCAAAATACTAGCCAATAGGATCCAACAGTACATTAAAAGGATTATTCACCACGACCAAGTGGGATTTATTCCAGGGCAGCA